>JAQBSW010004277.1:0-71252 GCA_029291075.1 Eudiplozoon nipponicum
CTTTTTCGGTGCTAAAATGTTGGTATCGGTTGCTAACACAATAGCCATAATGTTAGTATCGTTTACGCACTCGGAATATATATTATATTGTGTGTGTTAGCGTTGAAGTCGCATTGTCGTAGACTTTATATGATGTTAGCTTCACTACTGCAGGTTTACACATTCGTCTAGGAGATTGTTCCGTCCTATTATACCACATTCTTCACCCAAATATATAGTGGTTAACGTGCTTAATACCGGCTCCTACTGATGAGTCGCCAGTAAGCACGAAACGAATGTGCATGAGATTATACTTTCCGTTCATGTTGTCTTTGGTTTATCCTTCTGGTCCCAACTGAACTAATTTGTTACTAGGTTCGCAACACCTAATACATACTTGCATATATATTAGTTCTCTGCAACAAACAGTATTTAACTGTTATTTATCGTTAAAAGTTTCTCCATTTTTCAAAATATGAGCGAAAGAACCGTAAGCAGTGGAATAATATTTATTAATAAATATTATTTCTAACAATATCTACAGCCATTATAATGGATTCGCTAATCTAATCCCAACTGTACATTTGTCGTAAACAATCCCCTCTTAACTATGTTTTAACAGAGGTTTAACGCAATCATTGCAATGGCTTCAATAGGCAGAAGCACTTTTTCTGTTTTTGCCTTAAAAAAATGTTTCTACTATCAGCATGATCTGTGAGAAGAACATGTTCACAGATTGCTGATTTTTAGGCAGGAGCTGTACTCCTTTTTAATAATTCTTGAGGAAGATGCTGATTAATTATAGTTTTGAGCCTCTCTTTTGATTTGCCGATGTACTGAGTGTTGCAGATACGTTTACATTTGTAAAGAGTTAATTTGTTTGTCGTCTCAGAGAGGCTTCAGTTTTCATTTGTTCGCATAACCTTTGTTGTGATGAACAAAACTCTCACATGTATTGTGGATTTGACCGCATTTTTCTTGTGCGGGACAATTGATAGTACTCATAGGTAGGTAAAATCTTGAATTTTCTTCATTTTCAGATGATGTAATTTTTGGCCTCAATTGATGGGTTCTCACTTGTCCCTTCTTCTTTAAGCCTTCAATTAGCTGATTGTCTGAAAATGACGTTGTAACAAGATTTTCCACTGTACTTTTACCAAATTTTCGAGCCCTGTATTGATGGAAACTGTGCTTAGTTGATCGAATTTCATTTCTTTTGACGATCTAAGATGGAAGATCACCTCCAAAGTGAACGCTAAGCGTTAAACTCTGGGATATTTTGTTTTCCTCCATATCGGTCTAGATTTTGTTGCTTTGCCTCAAATTATATTCGATAAATTAGTCGGGATAGCCATTAATTCGAAGAGGGGATTGGGTACGACACATGTGCAATTGAGATTGGATGGACGAAAATATTAACGTATCCAGAATAATAGCTGTATATAATGGTAAAGATAAGATTAATTAATAAATGTTATTCCATGTAAAGCATACCAACACTGTAGCTATTGTGTCAGTACCCGATACCAACATTATAGTACCGAAAAATACATGGTACTAACACTATGGTTGCCGAGTCAGTACATGGTACCAACACGATGGATTTCAATGTATGCTATAGTTCACCAAAATTGAGAATTACAACTATTTCTGAACACCTGTTACTCCAGTGAATCCATACACTCTGGCCTTGATCGATATCGGTTATCACATTTCGCGGTAATCATGACATCATTCAATTCAATATATAACAGTTAGATACTGTTTGTGGCGGAGAACTAATACAAATGCAAGTATGTATTAGGTGTTGCGCACCTAGTAACAAATTAGTTCAATTATGACCAGAAGGATAAACCAAAGACAGCATGAATGGAAAGTATAATCTCGATTGATTGTCAGATACATTATTAAATTCACATATATGCAGATATATGCAATATATATATATATATATATATATATATATATATATATATATATATATATATATATATATATATATATATGTCATATAAGTGTGTATATGTATAAACAAATATAAGCAAGTGTAATGACCACAAATGTGATTAAATATATATATATATATATATATATATATATATATATATATAATATAAACAGGAGTGTGAGTCCAATGTATCTACTCAGAATATGTTCTATCAACAACTATATTTATATTTTATTAATTGTTATATGTATATAAATGTAAATATCAATATATATATAATATTTAAAATTAAATCTAATTAGTTGTTTATTATTATTACATTTATACATCACCCCTTATAATAACATGTAACATTTCCTCACTCTCTCTCTATCTATCTATATATATATATATATATATACATATATATGTATAAATATATATATATGTATAAATATATATATATATATATATATATATATATATATATATATATGTAAATAGTGGAATATATAAAAATTATCTATATATTTACATTTACATATAATTAACAAGATAACTATATATATGTATATATATATATAAAATTATATTTGTATATACCATATATGTTAATATATATATATATATATATATATATATATATATATATATATATATATATATATATTTATATATAAAACATTTTACATTAACCGATCTATTCACAATATGTTCTATTAGCAACATTATTTATATTTTTTTAATTGTTATATGTATGTAAATGTAAATGTAAATATATTTATAATATTTAGAATTAAATCTTATTAGTTGTTTATTATAATTATATTTATTTATCATCCCTTTTACAAACACATTATATATACTCTATATATATATATATATATATATATATCAATATGTGTAAATACTATATTGTGTAGTATATATAAAAAGTACCTATATATTTACATATATATATATATATATATTTGTAAAAACCATATATTTATATATATATATATATATATATATATATATATATATATATATATATATTCAACATTTTTGCCGCGTTTTGCGTAGGCGGATAATAGCTTTGTACACCCAGTTTCACATAGATCCGATTGATCAAAATTTCCAATTTCGTTTTGTCTTCGATTGGGTTGAGTTTTTATTCGTCCCAATGGAAATGCGGTTCTATCACATCTTTGTTTTCCATTAGAACAAATACTAACTCAGCCCGATCGAAGATAAAAAGAAATTGGAAATTGTGATCAATCGGATTTTTGTGAAACTGTCCGTGCAAAGCTGCTACCCGCGTACGCAAAATGCGGCCTTGGAAAATATGAAGCTGGCAATCCGCAATCAAATTAAAAATTTTTTTTTTACATTAACGTATAAAGACAATTGCCTTCGTTTATCTATAAATATATTCTCTACGACAACTTTAATTTGCTGTCGTACTCTGATGATGATCATGGAAGGTCGAAACGCGCCAGTGCGTTGCGACTGGCGGTAGTTTTGTTATGTTTTTCGACGATAGGTTAAATACAATGGGATTTTTGTTTACTTGAAGCTCGCAAACTTTATTTAAAGAATTGTTACCACCACCCGCGCAATCAATTTTTGTTTAATTGTATTGTCTATATATGTGTGTGGCGAAAGCTACAAACAGCTAATTTTCGTGATTGCCTAGAAATTGTGCAGCCGAAATTTCCAGTCTCCTACAATGTATGCAAGACTATTAGAGGTGAGAGCCGCATATCTAAATTTGAATTCCATATATATGCAATGCGGTTTGATCCGCGCTATTCAGTTTGCCGTATTACACTGATGATAATCATGGAGCGTCGAAACGCTTCAGTGCGTTGAGACTGGCGGTAGTTTTGTTATGTTGTTTAACGACTGATTAACTACACTGGGATTGGTTTTTTCTATGTTGTTCGACGGCTGGTTTTAAAGTCAAGATCGCCAACTTGATTTAAAGAACCTTTACACGAATCCTTTTTTAATCCAAATTTCATCACAAATCGTAGAAACCATCTATTAAAACAAGTTGGCGTTAGACACTGGTTATTGCGGAGAAATAATATATATGCAAATATGTAGTAGGTGTTGCGCTGGTGTTTGCTATTTCCTTTAAACATTTTATTTATAATAGGCGCACGTTTTGTTACACGGGCAACATTTTTGTTTACACTTAACATGCATTAGATCAGTTGTTTTACTGCCAAAATGTAAAATGGCGTAACTGAGGGTGCTCTCACATGTTAAATTTTGGTATCAAATAAATAAAATACACCCTAAATAACATGATTCCAAGTTTAACGATTAAAAGAAAAGATATGAAAACAATCAAAACGTAAAGGCTAATTTAAACCACTAGATTTAAATAATTGTTACCACCACCCGCGCAATCAATTATTGTTTAACTTTACCATTTATTTATTACTCTATTCACACCTTATATAAATATATAAAATAAATATATAAATGTATATATATGCAAATATAAACAACCTTGTGATATTAATAAATGTCAACATTATGTTTCACGACATATATAGTAAATTTATTAGCGTATGTATTAGCATGTCATATCTCATATCCATTAATAATTCTCTGTACAATCTACTGAATACTGTTTTTGTGAAAGATGGTGATAGAAGGAAATAGGAATTTATATCGTTCTAGGTCATTCTCAATCAGTTTTCACTAAACGGTGTTTCTTACGCAGGTTTATAATTAACTTTGTTTCATCCTTATTCTGTTTCCGACCCAAGATAGAGTACCATTAAATATTGGGTTAATGATTATTCTACTTATGTTACATTCATTACAACTTTGACCGATTTTATTTCAATCGACTCTCTAATTAGTCTAGTTAATTTGTTGTGGTTGCATAATACGGTGACTTTACTTCCATCCCAGTCAATTTCGTAACCACGCGGTTGTTTTGTTCCAGTAGTTTTCATTCTCTACCAAAATAAATAGTCTGCCTTTATCAGCAGCCTTGTTCAGTTGGTCCGGTTAATTTAAATTATTCCAATTTAGCAAAAAGCGTGTCATTAAATTTCATGACTTGTTTTCCTTGAATGCCTTGCTAGATCTGATTTTGAATTTGTCCCTATTTGAAAGCCGTTTTATGTTCTCCTATGCGAACCTTTATCGGGCACCTGCTTTCGAATATATATGTCTGACCTTGAAACCTTTGCAAGGTATCGCATATGCTCCTGATGTTTTAAGAGGTTCTATTATTTTCTTTTCGGTTAGGTGGTTTAATGACTATCGTAAGTGATTGTCTTAAATCTGTTTTGGTATTGTATTTAATATTATAATTATTATTCTAAACTATAAGTAAGTAAAAAGATTTAAAAGAATAAAATAAATTGACCTGTGTCGGAACGAGGTTATCACTATTGTGAGCATTGTACTGTGTATTTGTGATTAGGGGCCTGGTAGTGTTTCTGAAAATCAGGGATTGAAAAGTAGCCAGTGATCAAAGATCAGATCTTACCTAATTTCCAGTTGTTAGTATGAACAATGTTGAAGCCTTCCGAGGTCGAATCAGAAACCAGCCACAACGAAGAAGAACTCAATGCGTAGACGAAAATGGGAATCAATCGAATCTTTGCGAAACGGATATTGCAAAGCGACAACCCACGATCGCAAATCGTGACATCAATCACCATGACGCCAGCATTTCGCAATCCTTCAAAATATAATCTACTATTCAGTTATCATGGCGTTGTACGCGTTAATCTTATTTCGCATAAAACTACCATAACTTGATTATTTTGCCATATATATTTTCGTTTCATTTCAATTTCGTTCTGTCAACAAGTTGTCGTAAAATACTCGTCATATAATTGCGATTAACACAAATTTACAATCAAACTAACTGAATTGTAATTATATACTGAACTACATAATCAGTGATTTGGTTAGGCTGAGTGGCTCAGTGGTTAGAGCACTAGATTCCGAAGCAGACATGCCCAGGTTCGAGCTCTGTCCACGGCAATTTCTGGCCAGTAAATTATAAGATACCAATAAGAATGAAACCAGTCTACTGGATGAATAGCCTTTTCCAAACTATACAATTCTTAGTTTATACTGCATTATGTAAGTAATTAATCCGTCAAGTGATTATATCAAGATCATAACCTTGATCATAATGTTATCATCGCCCGGGCAATCAATGTTCAATTATTTATATAAATGTTCAATTCAATACAACTTCCCCATGTAGTGTGGTGTCTGTTCAGTAATGACAGATTTGGGATGGTTAGTTGGAACTTTGTGTTTAAATGGATGCATATGAGCTCCACCTACAGGAAAAATAGACTAACAAAGTTACATTAGTTAGTACATCACTGAAAATTTTGTGTAGTGTAGTAAGTGGCAGGGTGGCTCAGTGGTTGGAGCACCAGATTCCGAAGCATACGTGCCAAGGTTCAAGCCCCGTCCTCGGTAAATTCTGGCTAGTACATGATGAGTTCCCAATAAGGACGAAACCGGTCTACAGGATGAATTGCCTTTTCTACTCTATACAATACTTAGTTTATACTGACATATGTAAGTAATTAATGGGTCAAGTGCTTAAATCAAGATCGTAACCTTGATTATAAAAATTGTTATAACCGCCCGGGCAACGAGTGTTCGTTTAAATATTGTATTAGTATCATTTGTTTGTTTTTTTTTAAAAAACATATGATGATGGTTGAATTGCAGAAGGCGGCCTCCAATGGCTGTCAAAATATATTCAAGAAAAAAAGCCTGTGATAGCTACAAAACAGATCAAGTTATTCTGATAAATCCAGTTTCGCAAGATTTCCATCTTTCTAATGAACTTTCGTGCTTTAATTTTTGACGTTCATAGCACGTTTAAACAATCATTATTTGTAGATTTGCAAAGACAAATAATCTATGAGCTTTAATGTTAAATCGTAAGGGTAATTTTATTCAGGTACGCTGCTGATTGCAGATTTAATCCAGGAAGATATTTTTAAACAAACACCAAGAAAGGACAGAGAAAGTAAAAAATTGATGCCCTATTCAATCAATGCGGACGTATCATCTAAAATATGTACTCGACGAATTATTGAAGTAGGGACTTCTCGAATGAACTTTGCAGGTCGGGTTTTGCTTTTTGCAAAACATTGCCTAATAAACATAAATTTTCGTAATAAACTTCTTGCAATGGTAAAAATAGCACTGATTCTCAATGAGCTTTGTAGATCCGGCAGGCCAATTAATAAAGATGCGATTTAAAGTTCATTTTAGACTAAATTTAGCAGGCAGAATGAATTAAGACTCTGCAATGAATAAAAGATTCTAAAAAATCCCACTTCAAGCTTGGCGGTATCTCGGGTTTTCTTCAAAGAATGATACAAACACGAGTTACTATTAGTTAAAAACTTTAATTCGCAACTAACTTAGAGAAGTAAGTCTGTACACGAAGGGACTATAAACGGGGACTTTATTGTGTTTATTACCGTGGTTTAAACATGGCTATTCCTAATGAAAGATCGGTTAGAATTGAATTAATTACTGAGGCTGTCAAAACGGAATGCGCTTGCTTCATTTGTTTCGTGAAATGCAACTGATGAAGGCCTACGGTAAGTCTGGCCGAAATATTTTATCAAAAGAAAACTACTGGAACAATGAAAGCTGCGTTAGTCAAAACGCAGATCCGGTAATTTCAATTAATCCAGGTTCACAATTAATAACTTCCTTCAAGACTTTCTTGTGTGTTTAAACGTATGCATTCTTCACGATGCACACTTCGTTTCACTGCTTATTTTAATCAAGGTTGCGATCTTGATATAAACACCTGACCCATTATGCACATAAATTTGTCAGTATAAACTAAGTATTGCATAGTGTAGAAAAGGCAATTTAGCAGCCAGACTGGTTTCGTCATTATTGGGAACACATCAATTACTATCCAGAGTTTTCCGTGGACAGGGTTCGAACCTGGGCACGTCTGTTTTGAAATCTGGTGCTCTAAACACTGAACCACACTGCCGCGTACTACATACAATTTTCCGTTATATACTTACTAAAATTTCTTGGTTATTCTTTCATTTAGGTGAAGCTTATATATGGTATCGCTTTGGACTTAAAGTTCCAAGTAACCGTCCCCAAAATGTTATTTTATAACAGACACCAAGTTACATGTGGACTTGGTATTGAGATGAACATTAATATAATTTAACGAAATTTGATTGCTTGGGCTTTGATAACAATTAATTTACTTCAAGGTTACGACCTCGCTATAAACACCTGACCCATTATATACATACATTTTTGATTATAAACTGAATATTGTATAGTGTGGAAGAGGAAATTTATCCAGAAGACTGGTTTCGTCTTTATTTGTAACTCATGACGCAATGTCCCGAATTTGACGCAGACAGGGCTTGAACTTGGGCAATTCTGCTTCGGAATCTATATCTCTAATCACTGAGTCATCCTGTCGCACACTAAACACAATTTTCAGTCAGGTACTAACTAAAGTTTCTTGGTTAGCATTTCCTTTAGTTCAAGCTTATGTGGCAACTCTTTGAATTCAAATTTCTAATTAACCATCCCAATTTGTCAATATAGAAGAGATACCACGCTACAGCTTGTTTCTGTATAATGTGTTTATTAATTCTCCTTGATTTACAAAATTTTCCCCTATAAATTACCAGATGCTGATGTCGAGTTGATTACTGGCGTAAAAATGATCTTGAACTTTGTAGCGATTAATTTATCTATTATGAACTTATGAACAAGTGCAGGATATATTTATCAATTCACATTAGTTTAACATAAAATTGGCTCAACTACCGCCGACACATGAAATTAACAGATGTTTACCATTAACAACGAGTCTGCTGAACAAAATAACCAGTTATTTTTCATAGCTTAGATTCCATATAAGTATCTTGACACGACTCAAGGTATGTAGAATATGAAGATCAACAGATATTTCGCAATTATATTGTTCATCATATTTTATTGCACAGACGTTGTGCCAAAATGCACTAATGCAGCGCAAACGAATGGGGAATTTGCAGGGATTTGTATAATGATTTTCAAATGAATTGTCTTTTAAGACACGTTAAAATTAATTCTTCTTCAGTTCATCCATCATCACAAGTTTTAAAACACAGATCAGGTAATTTTTATAGTTTCGCAATTTTTTTCATTATTTTAATACGGCGATTTTTTAAATTGCATAAAAATAGGATTAGTTTAATTTTAGTTCCACATAATTGTGTTAAATATTTTGTATTATTAACCGCACGAATAATTTTTGCTTCGCGTAATGAATAGTTTAAATAGAATTCGAGATATGATGAGTAATGTAGAGGTATGTATGGAAATAGTAACTCCGACTTTGTGGCAATTTTTAACGCATTTCGTACAGGTATGGGCAAGCATAAAAAGTTCGTAGCTACAAATAACAACTTAATTTCGGTCTCATCTGTTTTATTACCACGCAAGTAATTAATGACATCTGACGTGAATGAATAATGACTATCCAAGAATTGACGAAAATATCGTCTTTTACATTTATTGAATTTAAATTAACACAATTTAATTTTGAGCATATGTATGTTTATACATATATGTACATATATATATATATATATATATATATATATATATATATATATATATATATATATACATTTTCATTATTACACTAAAATGAATTTTAATATTAGGATTTAAATTGTATGTTTTGTCCGTATTAATTCAACATTACAATATATTCGTTCAGTGGTTACCTCGTTATTGGAAGTAATGTTCAGAATTTTACATGGACAGGGCTTATAGCTAGCAACGTCTGATTTGGAATCTATTACACTATAGTCCAGCCAATTTGCCGCAGTGGTTAGAACACCAGATTGTGAGGCAGACGTGCTCAGGTGTGCGTTCTTTCCGCGGAAAATTCTTGAAAGTGCTGACGAACGAAACCGGTCTACTGGATGAACTGCCTTTTCAACATTACAAAATATTCAATCTATACTGCCAAATGTGTACATATAATTGGATGTGTGTTCAAATTGAGATCGCAATTTTGATTTAAATAATTGTTAACACCGCTCGCACAGCTAAAACTCGTTCAATTAATATACTATTTGTTGTCTGTCTGTCAAAATGAGATATTTTAAACAGCTGCGCAATGACGAACCTGTCGGTTGCGAAATATATTAAAATAATTTATCCTTAAATTAGCTATATGTAAGCGGATTAAATATGTGTGGGAGTGCGTACTCAACTCTTTTTATTTCACTTTTGGTTTTATGTTGTTTAAAATCAACAAACCCTATAGCTCCATCAAAATTTCTTTTATAAATTTACAATATAAAGAAACATTTGTACCACGTATAACAAGACAATGCAGAGAAATTTTCCTTTTTTAATAATAGCGTATGCGCACTCTTTAATAAAAAAATATGATGCTTTTCTACGCCTGGTTTATTTAAATTTAAATCTTGAATATGTAATGTCTGATTTGAATGATCTTTGACATTTTGTTTTAAACATTTTTCTGATCGATATCTTTTCTCGGAGAAGTGCGGAAAACTTTCAATTATTGTATGATTAATAAATGTTCATTCGATTTAGAGCTCTCATATAGTAGATGCAGACAACAAATTCTTTGTGAATCAAGCTGGCTGTCCTTGTAACCGCTAAGGATTTTTATAAAACGTCGAAACTGTAATCCCAGAAGTTGAATGCTTCTATTATTCAATTTGTTTTAAATTATACACAATGTATATACGCATGTTCTACTACTTGCTACGATTCCCCTATCAATATATACATGCTCCCATTTAGAATGACACAAATAATACTTAATTTTGCTAATTTAAGCTATTGAGAAGATCACGATTTCGTCCATATTAAGCGAATTCCCATATATAGCCAGAACTACTGATGAGTGGTATTGAATGCACGACCTTAGTATTAAGAGAGGTACAGCACATTCTCTAGGACACGGAAATTACATATTGCCTACAATATTCAGTTTCAGACTATTTTGATTTAATTAAATTTACTACACGTTTATACATTTTAATGTTATTCCCCATTGATGTTTAACTAATATGCACCTTTCATTCATAAAATACGGACATAATTAATGTATTATAATCAGGATTCATATGTATTTTTATTCCTGGTATTAACTCAATTAGTCAATATATATTTGTATATATCACATATTTGCATGCAGCCCATGGCGCCTAGAGCAGAAAAAATGGAATGCTTGGCTTTTCAATAAAGGACCGTGTGTTTGTTCTCTAATTTTTAGGATAAAACCATAATAAAGCGAGTTAAATTTATCTGCCTAACCTTTGCATTATTTGGGAAATGCATTCGATGTTTTCATAAGTACGTTTTAATCAATCGATTTAGTTATATTCGTTTACATATATATATATATATATATATATATATATATATATATATATATATATATAATACAATATTTATTTATTTATATATTTGTTTATATATTTATTTATTTTACGGATAAAATAAGCACAGCCTAGGATATTATTTGCAAGTTCTTTCGGCCTGGGTCAAACAACGTTGAGTTTTCAAATATGTATTTGGTGTTGTATGCCTAATAACAAATATGACCAAAAGGATAAATCAAAGACAGCATGAACGGAAAGTATAACCTTGCGCACATTTTTTCATAGTTACTGGCGAAATATCAGTACGGGCCAATATTACGCCTTTTACTCATTATATATTTTGGTGAGGAATATGCGAAAATAGGACAGTAGAATTTCCAATACGAATGTATAAGTCTGCGTTAGTGAAGCTAACTTCATACAGTCTTCGTCAATGCGACTTCTAAGCCAACTCACTACATATAATATTCATACCGAATATTTAAATGGAACCTATATGATGGTACCCAAAATGTAAATTTAACGAACACTATGATTGCCGAGTCGGTACGTGGTATCAACATAATGTATATCAATGTATGCTAAAATTCACCAAAATTGGGATTTACAACTATTTCTGAACACCTGTTAATCCAGACATTCTATACACATTGGCCTTGATTGATACCAGATATCACGTTTCTCAGTAATCATTACGTTATTCAATTAAATATATAAAAGTTAGATACCGTTTGTGACAGGGAACTAATATATATATGCATTTGTGTATTAGGTGTTAAGCACATTCTAAGAAATGACCAGAAGTTTAAACCCAATTCTGCATGAACGAACAGAATAGCATAGTACACATGCGTTTAGTTCCTACACGCGATTCATTAGTAGGGGCCTGTATTGCGCCATTTACTAACTGTTTATATTGTTGAGAAATGTGTGAATACAAGACGGTACAGTCTCCACATTCCTCACCCAAGTATATAATGGATAAAGGGCATAATACCGGCTATTACTGATGAGTCGCCAATTGACACGAAACAAATGTGCTCGAGATTTTACTTTCCGTTTTTGCTGTCTTTGGTTTATTCTTCAGGTCATATTTGAAAGAATTTGTCACTAGGTGCACAAAATCTAATACACAAATGGATGTATATTAGTTCTCCGCCAAAAACAGTATCTAAATCATGAATTTGCTTTAGTCGTACAACTACTCACCAGAGTCATAGACACAGTGCATTGTATTCAATTGTTAGTGGTAAAGCAGACTATATCTTTAAGCATATTTTGCTTACAAATTTATGCCACGAAAAGTCACAATCTATCTGTAATTATAAAGTAGAAGCCATACAAGCCTGGAATATGATGTTAATTTAAAGTAAAGTGGACGGCTTTGATTATTTATATAGCATCAATTGAATGGCTCAATGGTTTGACTCGCAGACTCCAAAGCAAGTATGACCGTCTCGAGCCTTGACCTCGGCAATATTCAGGAAAGTAGTTGACGTGTTCCCTATAATGTCAAAACCGGTGTTTTTGATGAAGTGCCTTTTCTACATTATAAAATGCTTGATTTTTATTGACTAATATTTAATAATAATGAAACTAATGTTTGTCTAACGCTTACAAAATTAATATATAAATAATTAATTTCACTACCCGAGTAAGGAATTATATTTAACTGAGAACTACTTGCTAGAATTTATCGCGAACGCACTGTTAACCAAGGCAAATTTACCTCGGATCTGGAATTCAATCCACTAATCATCCTGGCATACACTAAAGGCAATTTTAAAACATACAAAATTATGTTTTCGGTTTTTTATTAGAATTTCCTTCATGCGGAGTCCATTTGGCATCTTTTTGAAATTTGTGTTCCTACTAGCCGCGTCAAATAAAACAGACAAATTGTCGCCTAGTGAATTTATACTGAATTGACATTTCAAGGTTATATTTGAATGGACATTTCGCCAAGTTTATTCTTAGGAATTGCTTTCGTATAGTAATATAGAACATTTTTCGCATAAATATGTTTATATACAAGGTTTAATTATCGTGAATTTAGTTTAATATTGTTTCTATTTCTCGGTTTAAATAGTTGCACTTATTTAAATTTTAAATAAATAAAGTATGCGAGGCAACAAAAGGTGAGAGCCGCATATCTAATCTTGCTTTCCACATATATGCAATGCGGATCGATCCTTGGTGGTCAGTTCGCCGTCCTACTCTGATGATGATCATGGAAGGTCGAAAGGCGTCGGTGCGTTGCGAATGGCGGTAGTTTTGTTATGTTGATCGTCGACTGGTTAAATACAATGGGATTTGTGTTTACTTCAAGCTCTCTAACTTGATTCAAAGAATACCTAAAGTCGTGTTTTAGAACGTATGAACGTATATTTGCCATTCGTTCATTTAATTTGGCCAGTCACAGCTAAACCTACGCTACTTATCTATTATGCCAATGACGCTGAAATAGGATATAAACATCTAGAGATTGCAAGTATTTTTTAAGGTATTGCGTACCTAGTAACAAATTAGTTCCAATAGGACCAGAGGAATATAAGAAATTCATTATGATCGAGAGTTATAATCTCATGCGCACATGAGTTTCATGCATACTGGCGATTCATCGGTACCATCTGGGGTTGTATTCAACCAGTAATAGAGTTAACTTCATATAATGTGCTCGGCAATGCAACCTCAAAGCCAACTTACTATCTATAATATGTACGGAGGCTACAAGTAGTAATAACAGAACGGATTTCTAGAATGGTCAAATTTCACCAAAATTGAAATTTACTACTCATGAACACCTGTTACTTCTGCGGATCCGAACAGTTTGGTCCTATTTTAATGAATTTGATTGTAAGGTACGTAAAACCTGATACTAATTTGCGTATATATTTTAAATCCTCGCAAAAACAATATATAAAGGTCCACTGATATTCGTTCTTTTTTATAATTTATTCAGCCTCGGGTATGTATTGGTAGTATTAAAAATAATTTTGCGATAAAATGAAAGGTAATTTTGGAATTTTATTTTATATAAGTGATTCTGTACGCATTTTCGATTTCAACAATGTTTGTCAATTACAATCGTCCTTTTATGATCTTTTAGTAGAATAAATTTACATCCTGTGACGATGGTTCCGTTTTATTAAAAATATAAATTTTAAATCGAAGTAGTATTCTAAAACACCACAACAGTTCTTTCTTCATTTTCATTAGGTAATATTTTGATCAACCATGATATCGTGTCAGATTTTTACGGTGATATCTATTTTTTTATCAAATCCGGAGCGCGAATCAAGAAAGAGACAACTGAAAGGTTCGAAGAAATTATAATCTGCAGAATATAATGAAAATAATCTTCTTTGGTGAGAATTTTAATATAATTATGAGCTTGATTTGCCCTTATAAGACATATATATATATATATATATATATATATAGTATATATATATATATATATATATGGATATGCTTGTGTAAAGAGAGAGAGAGAGGTAGACAAGGAGACTAAGATATGTGACGGTTATTATACACTGCATTAATTTAAGCATGACAGAGGACATTAATTTTTATGCACGAATGAATGTACGTCACTCAAAATCAGTAGGTCTATGGTTTGCCCAAATTTGTGAAGTAACAAAGAAGACGAGCTAATTGAATGGAGAAAAATAGCAAAATTTAAAAAGTAATTTGAAATGTATTAATGATAACTATCCGAAGATTGTTTGTGAGCGAGATAGAGAGAAAGAGAGATGGAGGGCGAAGGAGAAAGGAAGGAGAGGGAGGAGAGGGAGGAGAGGGAGGAGAGGGAGGAGAGGGTGAGGTTCCGTTTGCAAGAAAAGCATTGGTAAATTTAGTAGCGATGTCAATTCGAAATATAATCTGGAAAATAGTATATAGAAAAACGGGTTTCTTTCAAGATAATGATCTAAGAATTCTAGGTAAATGTGAGATATTTTTATCAAAAATGTGCTATGATCAACGCTTGTAAAGACACCACTTTTCAAGCTATCAGTTTAATCCGACTCTTCCTGGTATTCTTAAATCAATATTGAAGTTAATGTATGCAGTTTTCTATCCAGTTCACCTAGTGTAGCCCCTAGTTCTTCCAAAGTGGCCATATCAGAAGTCAAAATACTAAGTAAGTAAATAGCTTTATATTGATTAACTGTGAAAAAATACAAAAAGTGCTCATCAATATTATTTTATAAGCGTTTTAATTCACAAAAGGTAAATGATGTGATAAAATTTCTGAAAACAGAATTCCTACTGGCTATTCAAAATCCCTTTATGTATTGCACTTCATGCTTCCATATTCTATTAATTATCGTTATTAACGACACAAATTAATGGCCGACATATTGCGTAAATTAAATTTAATTTTATTTACGTTGCACCAATGAGAAAAAAAAGCGAAACTTGCCGTTTAACCAATAGTGTGCAAGTAGGCATGGCATGCTATTTAAGCACGGCAATTTACCATGCAAGCCAGTTGTGGCATTTATATATTAGTCGAATGATATTGAGGTGGTGGTGATAACAATTGTTAACAGCTGCGGGTTCGATATAAATACCTTGACTATTAATTGTTTTCGAGATATGTCGTGATAAGAATCGCATAGCAGACAAGGCAATTCCACTGGTAAAAATTCTTAGTTTATAATTGACATATGTAAGTAATTAATGGGTCAGGTGTTTATATCAAGACCGCAACCTTGATTATAATAATTGTTATCACCACCCGCGCAACCAATGTTCGTTTAAGAAACTGGATTCTTTGAATATCATGTATCTACTATTCACCCAGAGTATATTGCATATCAATATTACATATATATTTTATATACCCATATTTCATATGAATGTATTTAAATATCGATACATATACACGTCTACAGACCACCTAAATTATAAAAGTCTACATCAGCATATAATTAACGACGTGAGCTCTTCTCACATTTTATTTTAGAATCTATGTATCCATATATATATAAATATATATATATAGATTCCGAAGCATACGTGCCAAGGTTCAAGCCCCGTCCTCGGTAAATCTTGGCTAGTACATGATGAGTTCCCAATAAGGACGAAACCGGTCTACAGGATGAATTGCCTTTTCTACACTATACAATTCTTAGTTTATACCGACATATGTAAGTAATTAATGTGGGTCAGGTGTTTATATCAAGACCGCAACCTGATTATAAATAACAGTTGTGGCATTTGCATTCTACCTTGCTTCACGCGTGTGCGTTCTGTCGGCTGTCAATACCTACGCTGGTGATTTGATAGTTTCACCAACAACTAACTACATCCGTGACTCAACTTGTTGCGGTATAACCAGAAAGACGAGCCAATTATGTGCAGAACCTGCAGGACGTTATCCACATCGTGATTACAGCTCAACCACGGGAGTGAGAACTCAACCAGAGTCCACCCAAGGCTCTAGGACATCTTCACATTCTGAACACTTCAGGCGAACGCATTACCAGGCCCTCTTAAGGGCCCCTATCAGTAACTAATCTCTATTCAGAGCACCTTAACCGAGTTTGTAACGTCGTACGACATTTAATTGAAGCCAGGGCGTTTACAAGATAATGAATTTATGAAAGTACACTTTTTATTCTGTGTACATGTTTTAAAAATTGGATTTTCGTATATTTTAAATCAGTGAACACGAATTAATTATTAAATTGTCATCACCAACCCTGTAGTCAATGTTTCTTTTAATCGGCATTTACAATTCCTTGATAGAACTTTCTCCAGCATAACTATAAAGCAATTAATGTTTGCAAACTTTAAAAATAATGCAATTTATGCGACTTAGCGACTAATGGATAAGTCAAGTTTCTAAATATCTATACGTATAGGCATGGTAAAGCAGTCCGTTTAATTTGCGCATGTTTGGTAACATGTTTAATTCACGGAAATTTTATCATCGAACAAGCCAATGATTTGAGATGTTGGAATGTGGCCAGCACAATAATAATAATAAAAAGCAGGTAATATAGTTCGTCCTTAGTGGATAACGACATGCGAAAATTTCCGCAACCGAGGATAGAAATGGAGTGCTGAAATTGATCCAAAGTGCCATACAACCCACTTACTCAGTGCAAGTTGCTAATATAGGCAATGTTTTTCTAGCTATACTGACACCAAATACACATAATACAATGCCACAATAACATATCAGTTTGTCTTCGCATTCAAAAAAATATATTCCCTGTTGGTAAATCAAAAAACACGTTCGGTATAGTACAGTAGCGCTTTTGCTCCATTCTATCCAATAAGTTACTGCAGAAATAGTACACATGAACTAATTTTTTTTCAATAAAAAACATTCCAAATAAATAGTACACAGGAAATGTATATTAGTCTAGAAACATTAGATGAAATAAATCCTGGGGCTTGTACAACCCAATCGTAATGCCAAAGCACGAACATTTTTTTCTTTATTTGCATAATTATGGACAACGTGTATTTATTGCCATAGCCTAGAAATAGGGAGCTAGCTAACACAACTAATCTTACAACTGAAAAGCGATTTAGACGTACATGCTGATATAAAATTTCCCGCAGGTACAATTCCAATTAAAGATTACGTTAAAAGCAGATTGCAGTATTATCTTGACTTTCGAAATATGCCAAGAATGTGAGTTGCTAGGTGATATCAAAGCTAAGCCAGCTGCAAAATATGTAAACGCCAAAGCGGAACGCGGCCTAACTTTTACTTTCATCATTGCCTCTTCACATTCATACTTTATATGAATAAAAATCAGTTTCTTATCAACTATAAAGCCATTGATGACGATTATTTACACAATTAGTTTTAAATATTAACTATAAAAAATGGTGGTCTATCTAGACAATACAACTGAACAATAGTTGATTGCGCGTGTCGTGGTAACAATTACTTTAAATCAAGTTTGCGAGCTTGAAGTAAACACCAATCCCATTGTATTTAACCAGTCGTCGAACAATACAACAAAACTACCGCCAGTCGCAACGCACTGACGCGTTTCGACTTTCCATGATCATCATCAGAGTACGACTACTAGAGGTGAGAGCTGCATATCTAATTTTGCTTTCCATATATATATATATATATATATATATATATATATATATATATATGCAATGCGGTTTGATCCTCGCTAGTCAGATTGCCGTCGTACTCTGATGACGATCAGGGAAGGTTGAAACGCGTCGGTGCGTTGCGACTGGTGGTAGCTATGTTATGTTGTTCGACGACTGATTAAATACAATTGGATTGGTGTTTATTTCAAGCTCGCAAACTTGATTTAAATAATAGTTAGTTATCTGCCATGATAAGTGCATTTTGTAAAATATATGCAAAATATAAGGTGGACAAATCCACATTTCACAATTCAGAATGACTTATCTAAGGCATTTTCCATTTTTATTTGCATTATTTCCTGAAATGTAAATATTTAGTGGCTAAAGCCATCTTTTTGTCTGTATATTTCGTCATTGAAAATGATAGGAAAAATTCAAATTGAATAATTATTCCAACTGTGCTGCACTCAGTTTAGAAGTTTATAAATACACCCTGAAGTGTTAACACATGAACTGCAATGATTCTTTTAAGGTGTCTTTGTTAAATAATGGCTCAATTGCAAAAAGAAACATCTAATCACTTTTAAAATTCAATTTGGATACATTTTTAACAACTTTAAAGTAATCGCTCAAGCTGTACTCAGATAAGTGATCTCTCACATGCTTCAATAGACTCTTTATCAATTTCGCCAATTCGTGCGTTAGCGTATTTGTGATTGACAAAATTGTTTTGAATGGAGAGCCATATTTGGGCGTGTTTTATACGGTATATATTCTAGTTTCTGTGTTCTAACTGAAATTAGATGTTTGTTTTCGTTATTTGTGATCTGCCTACTTTGTGCCAGGTAGGATAACTCTGTCGAACCGATCTTCTCGATGTTTTCCTTACCTTTAAACTTAGATTAAATTTAAAATTGCGGATAACAATTCATGTTATTCTAATTAAAACCATAACAATGCTACACTTGCCGACCAAGCCAGACTCGCTGATTGGACATGGAGCTTGGCCGATTTTCTTTAATGTGCCATGTGTGCTTTACTCAAATGAGAAATAGATGACAGTGGCTAATTTTGATATTCAGCCTTATTTTAAATCAAAATTGGTTTCAAAAGCCCCAGATACAGACAGACCACAAAAATTGTTATTGCTAGAAAAATTCTGGACAACATATAGTAATCGAAATTTTCGTTAAATTGGCCTTCATCGCTTCGGACATTATTTAGGAGAGTTCTGCCGAGTAATTAAAATTTAATCGGGCAATTTTGGATAAACTATGTGATGTCATGAACGAATTTCGTATGTTTGTGAAAAATGTTTTTTATAACTTTTTTTAAAGCAAACATGTGCGGCAAGGTCGCTCAGTGGTTAGAGCACCAGATTCTGAAGCAGACGTGCCCAGGTTCGAGCCCTGTCCGCGGCAATTTCTGGCCAGTACATGATGAGTTCCCAATAAGGACGAAACCGTTATACTGGATGAATTTCCTTTTCTAGACTATACAATTCTTAGTTTATACTGACAAATATATATACATAATGGGTCAGGTGTTTATATCAAGACCGCATCCTTGATTATAATAAATGTTTGTTATAAGTCTAAAGAAGAAGAAGCTGATTAAGTTAAAAATTTGTGACTCCCATAGAAAAACATATTTGTATTCTTCAACAAAACAGTATAAAGTAACAGAAGCAAAAATGAAAAACCTATTAAATAAATTAATTGATTTAAAAAGGATATTTATGTCACCCGACTAGGATTTAAAATTATGCATGCCGAATTTTTCACTAATATCAGATTTGAATACAAGTATGTATTTTGTGTTGCGAACCAAGTAACAAATAAGTTCAATTATGACCAGAAGGATGGTCCAAAGATAGCATGAACGGAAAGAATAAAATGGTGCAAATTCATTTTGTGCTAATTGGTGTCTCATCTGTAGGAGCCGGTATTACGCCCTTTACCAGCTATATATATATATATTTGAGGAATGTGCGATAATTGTACGGTACAATTTCATAGACGAATGTGTAAACCTGCAGTAGTGCAGTTAATACCATATTAACTGGAGTAACAGGTGTTCGGAAATTGTTGTAAATCTCAATTTGGGTGAACTTTAGCATAAATTTATATCCATCAGGTTGGTATCATGTACCGACTCGGAAACCATAGTGTTAGTATCCGGTACTCATCGATTTCAAAAAAGTTATCAGTTACTATCACAATAGCCATAGTGTTAGTATCCTTTACAGACTCGGTATATATATTATATAGTGTGAGTTAGCATTGAAGTCGTATTGTCGTTGACTTCAGATTATGTTAGCTTCACTATTACAGGTTTACACATTCGTCTAGGAGATTGTACCGTCCTACTATTCCACATTCTTCTACCAAATATATAGTGGTTAAAGGGCGTAATACCGGCTCCTACTGATGAGTCGCCAGTAAGCACGAAACGAATGTGCATGAGATTATACTTTCCGTTCATGCTGCCTTTTGGTTTATCCTTCTGGTCACAACTGAACTAATTTGTTACTAGGTTCGCAAAACCTAATACATACTTGCATATATATTAGTTCTTCGCAACAAACAGTATTTAACTGTAATATATTGAATTGAATGATATCATGCTTACCGCGAAATGTGATAACTGATATCGATGAAGGCCAAGAGTGTATGGTTTAACTGGAGTAACGGGTGTTCGGAAATTGCTGTAATTCTCAATTGGGGTGAACTTTAGCATAAATTTATATCCATCAGGTTGGGATCATGTACCGACACGGAAACCATACTGTTAGTATCGGGTACTCATCGATTTAAAACAGGTATCAGTTACTAACACAATAGCCATAGTGTTAGTATCCTTTACAGACTCGGTATATATATGTTATATAGTGTGAGTTAGCATTGAAGTCGTATTGTCGTTGACTTTAGATTATGTTAGCCTCACTATTACAGGTTTACACATTCGTCTAGGAGATTGTACCGTCCTATTATTCCACATTCTTCTACCGAATATATAGTGGTTAAAGGGCGTAATACCGGCTCCTACTGATGAGTCGCCAGTAAGCACGAAACGAATGTGCGTGAGATTATACTTCCGTTCATGCTGCCTTTGGTTTATCCTTCTGGTCACAACTGAACTAATTTGTTACTAGGTTCGCAACACCTAATACATACTTGCATATATATTAGCTCCTCGCAACAAACAGTATTTAACTGTAATATATTGAATTGAATAATGTCATGCATACCGCGAAATGTGATAACTGATATCGATGAAGGCCAGAGTGTATGGTTTAACTGGAGTAACAGGTGTTCGGAAATTGTTGTAATTCTCAATTTGGGTGAACTTTAGCATAAATTTATATCCATCAGGTTGGTATCATGTACCGACTCGGAAACCATAGTGTTAGTACCCGGTACTCATCGATTTCAAAAAGGTATCAGTTACTAACACAATAGCCATAGTGTTAGTATCCTTTACAGACTCGGTATATATATTATATAGTGTGAGTTAGCATTGAAGTCGTATTGTCGTTGACTTTAGATTATGTTAGCTTCACTATTACAGGTTTACACATTCGTCTAGGAGATTGTACCGTCCTATTATTCCACATTCTTCTACCAAATATATAGTGGTTAAAGGGCGTAATACCGGCTCCTACTGATGAGTCGCCAGTAAGCACGAAACGAATGTGCATGAGATTATACTTTCCGTTCATGCTGCCTTTGGTTTATCCTTCTGGTCACAACTGAACTAATTTGTTACTAGGTTCGCAAAACCTAATACATACTTGCATACCATATAAAGTCTCGACAATGCGAATTCAACGCTAACTCACTCTATATAATATATATACCGAGTCTGTAAAGGATACTAACACTATGGCTATTGTGTCAGTAACCGATACCAACATTATGTACCGAAAAGGTACATGGTACTAACACTATGGTTGTCGAGTCGGTACATGGTACCATCATGATGGATATCTATGTATGCTATAGTTCACGAATGAGAATTACAACAATTTCTGAACACCTGTTACTCCAGTAAATCCATACACTCTGGCCTTGATCGATATCAGTTATCACATTTCGCGGTAAGCATGACATCATTCAATTCAATATATAACAGTTAAATACTGTTTGTTGCGGAGAACTAATATATGCAAGTATGTATTAGGTGTTGCAACCTAGTAACAAATTAGTTCAGTTTGACCAGTAGGATAAACCAAAGGCAGCATGAACGGAATGTATAATTTCATGCACATTCGTTTCGTGCTTACTTGAATCATAACTGATATCGATGAAGGCCAGTTCACCGTGATATAGGTGGTTAACTGGCAGTAATACGGCTCATACTGATGATTCGCCAAGGCCGAAACGAATGTAAATTGTACTTCCTCAGATTTGGTATCCTGTACTAATTGAATACCATTGTTACTATCGGTCACTCAACCATATTAATATCATGTACCTTTTCGGTTACTAACACAATAGCCATAGTGTTAGTATCCTTTACAGACTCGGTATATATATTATATAGAGTGAGTTAGCGTTGAAGTCGCATTGTCGTAGACTTTAGATGATGTTAGCTTCACTACTACAGGTTTACACATTCGTCTAGGAGATTGTACCGTCCTATTATCCCACATTCCTCACCCAAATATATAGTGGTTAAAGGGCGTAATACCGGCTCCTACTGATGAGTCGCCAGTAAGCACGAAACGAATGTGCATGAGATTATACTTTCCGTTCATGCTGCCTTTGGTTTATCCTTCTGGTCACAACTGAACTAATTTGTTACTAGGTTCGCAACACCTAATACATACTTGCATATATATTAGTTCTTCGCAACAAACAGTATTTAACTGTAATATATTGAATTGAATGATGTCATGCTTACCGCGAAATGTGATAACTGATATCGATCAAGGCCAGAATGTATGGATATACTGGAGTAAAAAGTGTTCAGAAATTGTTGTAATTCTCAATTTCGGTGAATTATGGCATACATTGATATCCGTCATGTTGTTACCATGTACCAACTTGGCAACCATAGTGTGAGTACCATGTACCTTTTCGGTACTACAATATTGGTATCGGATACTGACACAATAACCAAAGTGATATTATCCTTTACAGACACGTTATATATATTATTTAGTGTGAGTTAACGTTGAAGTCGCATTGCCGTAGGCTTTATATGATGTTAGCTTCACTATTGCAGGTTTACACATTCGTTTAGGAGATTGTACTGTCCTATTATTCCACTTTCTTCCACCAAATATATAGTGGTTAAAGGGCGTAATACCGGCTCGTACTGATGAGTCGCCAGCAAGCACGAAACGAATGTGCACGAGATTAATCTTTCCGTTCATGCTGCCTTTGGTCTATGCTTGTGGTCATAATTGAACGAAATTGTCACTAGGTTCGCAACACCTAATACATACTTGCATATAAATAAGTTCTCCGTCTCAAACAATATCTATTTTTCATATCAGATCTGAATGTTGTTATATTTTTTTGCGCCGTGCGATCTACACATTTAACGTATCCAAGATTTAAATTCGTGTTTGGTTGAATAGCAATCACAGCAAATGTCTATTTCTTAAATCTGGTATATTATTAGATTCCTAAAGAGGGAAATGAGGTTCAGAAACTTAGCTAGAAAACCATGATTAGATCGAACCTCATTTCGAGTGGTGAGTATGAACAGCGTGAAGCTTTCGGAATGAAGAATCGAATCAGCACCGATCTACCTCGAAATCTAATTCAACGCGTACTTAAAAATATGGATCAATCGGATTATTGCGAACCGGAGAGCGCAAATCAACCACCCACGAACGCAAATCGTGAATAAATTAACTATGAAAATTGGTCGAATCCAACAAAATCGTCTTTGAGTTTATGAATAAAAGACCGTGATAGCATAATTCTTTCACTGAATGAATAATATGAATTTCAGATAACATTCCGCATTGGAATTCACCTATTCTTCAACTCGAATTTAAATGCATTCTTCTACCACAAATCTTCATTTAAATACTGTAAAAGAATATATTCCACTGGAGTATGTAATTAAAATGATCTAAATAAGGTAATTTACTTGTGGTCAAACATATTTCGACAAATATATTGGAAGCACCAACTTGATGAGTGTAAATTAAGATTGGTTCTGCGCGATCGTTTATATTTTAACTTGTTTTTGCCAAAGACAAATGCGACATTCCAGTAAATCACTTTTCTATTTGAATTAAGGCTACGATGTGAGTTGACTTTCCTATTTAGAGGCAATTGCAAAAAATAATCAGTAACAGACTTATGCAAATAAAAGGTTGTTAGTGCATTGTCATTATAATGGAGCTTTACACGACCCTTGCAAAGCCGATGTTCACTTATGTTATTTTTTATTGGAAGCTCTTAGATAAGTATGAAATTTTTGTGCACTTAATCTTATACTTAAAGAAACCAAAACTTATTTTCAACTTATCCAGTAAAACAGAGGGCAAAATGGAGCGAACACGCTATTATGTAATTATGAACATGTTTTAAAAAAATTAATATCAGTGATATTTGAATTCTAGCAATCCTATAAGAATTACATTTGAATGCGTTTAAACTACTTGAAATCATTGTCAGTTCTCCAAATTACATAGTGTAATATAGTCTATAATAAAAGATCATGGGTGGCTTATGAATTATTTAGGTTGGAAGCGACGAAATATAGGATCAGTCTGAAGGAATACCTGACAGTAAAATGCGTTGGTATATAATTGGAAATCGCACGTGTCTGGTGAATTGAGGGGTGTCAACTTTTTTGAAACGTAGCTTCGGAACAAATGTAAATTTATTGGAAGACATTAATATTTCTTCTACTTGAATTTAATTTGTTAATATACAGTCAGTTTAAATTTGAGACTGCATACATAAAATGTATTATTATAAATTGCGTTAAATATAAAATTTCTTTAAATCAAGTTTTACGAGGTGAATAAATAACAGCCTTATTGAATTTATCCAGACGTCGAACAACAAAGCAAAACTACCGCCAGTCGCAACGCAGTGACGCGTTTCGACCTTCCATGATCATCAGAGTACGACGGAAAACTGAATAGCGAGGATTGAACAAAAATGCATATATATGGTAAGCAAAATTAGTTATAAAACTCTCACATCTAGTAGTTTCGCATACATTGTACTTGTCTGTAAATGTCGGTTTCACAATTTCTGTACAGTCATCAAATATAAATGTTGTTCGACGACTGGTTAAATGCAATGGGATTGGTACTTACCTTAATCACGAAAACTTGAATTAAAGAATTATTAATACGATCCGCGCAATCATTGACTGTTAAATTGTATATATATATATATATATATATATATATATATATATATATATATCGAAAGCTGCAAAACTTTAAAGCTCTTGATATAATTAATAGGTCAGGTGTTCATTTCAAGACCGCAACTTTGATTATATTAATTGTTATCTCCGCCCGTGCATCCAATGTTCGTTTAATTGTATATATGTTCATTTCAATACCACTTTCCCATGAACTGTGGTGTTTGTTCAGTAATGACAGATTTTGGATGGTTAGTTGGAACTTTGTGTCTAAATATATGCCATACGAGTTTCACATATAGGAGAAATAAACTAACAAAGTTACATTAGTTGTTATATAAATTAAAATTGTGTGTAGTGTAATTTGCGCAGGGTGGCTCAATGATTAGAGCACCAGATTTCCAAGCAGATGTGCCCATGTTTGAGCCCTTTCCGCGGCAAATTCTGGCCAGTACATGATGAGTACCCAATAGGGACAAAACCGGCCAAAGGATGAATTACCTTTTCTACACTATACAATTCTTAGTTTATACTTAATGGGTCAGGTGATTATATTAATATATGCATTGCTGTTTGATCCCCGCTCGTCCGTTTGCCGTCGTACTCTGATGATGGTCATAGATAGTCGAAACCCGTCCGTGCGTGCGACTGGCGGTATTTTTGTTATGTTGTTCCACGACTGATTGAGTACAATACGATATTTGCTTATTTCGAGCTGGCATACTTGGTTTAAAGATTTGTTAACACCAACCGCTCAAGCATTGTTTGCTTCATTGTAATAAATACAACAAAATTGTTTCCTAATGAAAGCAGTAACACACGCGTTTTGTGCTTGTTAGCGATTCATCAATAAGAGCGTGTATTATTAAATTCTTACGCACACCATATATATTCGGTAAAGTTGTATGATGCCATTTTATAGTTCCAACCCTTACACGAATGTGCATTCGATTCGTAAAGGTGTTAACTTCAAGTGAAGTTTTCGACAACTGCCATCAAAGTAAACGTTATATATATATATATATATATATATATATATATATATATATATATATATATATATATATATATATATATATACCGAGCGTCTACTTGGTGCCGAAACGATGATTGCCAGAACAGTGAGTATATAAATGGTACCAACAAAATGCCTGCAAATACCGAGAACGTGCATGGTACTAACACAGTGGATTTAAAAATACTGAGCATTTGCGTGGTAGTAAGAAGATGGATTTTTCGATTGAAAATATTTAGTTGGTATCAGCTGTATGATATGCAAAAATACGCGGCTTGAAAATGCTACAAAAACCGATTTCAGATAACCTAGCATGTACATGGTAGTCTAAAAATAGCACCAATATAATTGTTACGAAATTCTATTAATACCAAACACAGATTAATTTAACAAATCAGTACAATCTCGCCTCGTTTTACATCATTTAATACATTTCGTGGTGATCATGACATCATTCAGTAAATTATATACGATTAATATATATCAGTTGTAGTGAACTAATATATATGCAACTGTATAATATACATAACATACATAGTAACAAATTAGTTCAAATATGAGCAAAAAGTGACTTTAAACGTTTACTCTCAGGAATACTTGCGTATCGTGCTACCTGGCAATTTAGTAGAAAGTTACGTTACTACTTCATGTGCCCATCATATATCTGATCAACAAATGTGGACGAGCTCTACGGCAACATCTCCTTAACTAAAGGGTATGGAAGAATTAATGAAATTTGATAAATATCGAATCTTCGAGAAGGCGATTACAGTGTCAACTCAATTTATATAATGTACAACGTGTTCAATAATGTTGCCAAAACTGTGGTTATTAAAATAACAAACGTACACCGATTGTCAACACGAAGGATTTCGAGAAGGTCGAAATAGAACAAAAATTGAAAATTACAACTAATACACATTCATCGTTACTGCAGCAAATCCATGAACTCTAGCCCTGATATGCAACAGTCTTCACATTTCATGGTATACATAACAACATTCAATTAAATATATAATAGTTTTATTCCCGTAGAACTAATATACACGCAATTTTGTATTAGGTCTTTCATAACTAGTAACAAATTATTTCAAATTTGACCTAAGTTTTACAATGAGGTCAACGTAAGCAAAAGGTATAATCTCGTCTACACAAGCGATTCGCGCATAATGGAGTATCATCATTAACATAAAGTACTACGTATAATACACACTATGTCTTGAGTCAAGAAATATGAGGTGTTTAGACGAAAGAATATCTTATATAGTTGTGTTTTCAAACAGTATTTGATTAATATTTATATAACGTATTCTGCAAATTGTTTTCAAAGACTATCCACTATACACAATATTAGACGAGCCTTTAAATTGCCCCGACAAATCGGATTACGAGATACAAAATTTGTAGAATATACAATCACAATGGCTCTTGAGGTTGGCTTAATTTCCGCAAAATTGAGAATTTCTATTCATTCTGAAAAAAGTAACTGCAGAAAATCCATACAATCTGGACTCGATCGAAATCATTTACAATAATTCGTGATAATTATTTCATCATTCAATTAAATATATGACAATTTTATATTACTAGTTAAGTGAAAATAAAATTGATGCAATTCTGTATTTGATTTGACAAAACAGGTCAAATTGAAACAGAAGGATATATTAAAGTTCGTGTGACAAAAGGATATAATCTCAGTTACACAACCATAAGGTTTTACGTGGTAATTCATTAGTTTGAGCCGGTATTATGTCCTAAAGTCACTACACGTTTTGCCAAGAAACGTGGGTTAGTTTGACGGTACAATCTCGTTTACGACTATTTATTCATTCAATAACTGTTTTTTCTTCATATAATCCATTCGGCATTTTTATTTTGCAGCCATCAACCAATAAATAATATATGCCAATCTTGAAAATTTACAACATAAATGCATTTCGAGATATCCTGAACTTCACCAATTTTGAGAAATACAACTAATTCTGAACGCTCGTGACTCCAAAAAAATCATTTACTCTGGCATTGATTTACATCAGCTAGCACATATCGTGATAATCATGACATCATTTACTTAATTATATTATAAAAACATAAATGTTTGTTGCGGAGAACTAGAATTTATGCAACTGCCCACTAGGTAATGCGTACCCAGTAACAAATTGGTTCAAATAAGGCCAAAAAATGTTCCAAATTCGGGATGTTAAAATTGTATACTCTCAAGAAAAGATACGTATCGTGCAACATGGTATTTCAGCAAAAAAATCCGGTTTCAAGTATTTTCCTATTATATATTTGATGCGACATTTAGACGATTCAAATGTCCATTCAAGCAGTAATAGATTTAACTTTATAGAAAATCATTGACAAAGCGACTTAAAAGCCAACTCGTGCCTGTAAAGTTGATCAAAAATGGTTTTCAAATTTCAAAATCATTTTATGGAGCAGATAAATAATTTTCTAAATACCGTACCTGTTGAGAGAACCACCACGCATTTTGAGAAGGGATAAATTTCTGGCTAATTGAGAATATCAACTAATTCTCAATACATTTTACGCCAGAAACACCACATAACATAGCTTCGATCAATATGAAACGTCAATATGTACAATGCGATTGTACGCATGAGATTTGACTAATTTTCATGTGATTCTAGTTCTTTGTAAAATAATTTATTACTAGGTCGCAACGCTTAATAAACAATTTCATGTATATTAGTTCTCCGAAACAAATGGTATCTACCTGTTATGTATTTAATTGAATGATGTCATTATTACCGCGAAATGTGATTGGAAGTAGTGGTAACTCTCAATTTTGGTGAAATTGTGTTGGTACCATGTACCGACTCAACAACCATAGTGTGGATACCTTTTACAGGCTCGTTATATTCCGTATAGTGAGTTTTTTTAAAGTCGCATTCAATACACAATTGTATAGGAGTTTGCAACGCACAACTATCCCACATTTGTAGATCAAATATTTAGTGTGTATAATACGCATTACTGTCTCCAAATTACGAATTTCCATTAAGCACAATACGCATGTTCACATGTTATTTCCTTATAGCTCATAGTGAATTTGATATTTAACTCTGGTCCTAATTGAAATTATTTGTTACTAGGTCGCATTACCTAATATGAAGTTATAAATATTTAAGCTATCTACAACAAGAAATATATAAATGTGGTGCGTTTTTTGCAATGGGTATGGTGTATGTTAGGCCGGTTACGTACCAAGATTACTTAATGGACAGGTATGTTACTGCTAGAACGTATAATTCAAAAAATATGTCCTCATATGCCTTTAATTATTAATACTTCGTTACAACAATAACTAATAACAAATTTGAAACTCCTTGAGAAGCTTTTAGGGTTGTCCAAATTAAATTTGTCCTTAAAAGTCTCCCAAAGCCATTGTTTCAGTACTTGTTCACTAAAAGCGTCCTTAAGACTCATGATAACAGGACAATAAAAATAATATTCAGATATAAATGGAAATAAGCAATTTCGTTTATACTGCTCAGGATTCTAAATAATTTTGAGGTTTATTAACGGTAACCCAAATGATTGAATAAATCTAAATGTGATAAATCGATAAAAACTCCCCTCAACCACATATATCACTATATATATACCTATATATATATATATATATATATATATATATATATATAAACTCAGTATTGCATCAGATAACAATGAAAATTCATCCAAAATTCGTGCTTATTGGGAAATCTTGATTTACTGTCCAGAATTTACCGGGGACGAGATACGAACCTGGGCATATTTTCTTATGTCTTTGTGATTCCACGCATTGTTACACCTGTGCCCAATAAGTACATAACCGGTCCAGTTGACGGATTGTACTATTTTATACCTTATGCAAGAGAATGGTTTTAATACTGATAAATATATATATATATATATATATATATATATATATGCTAATATGTATATTAACTCACTTAAGGGCTAATTTTTGAGTTCTCTAATAAATTTCTCACAGCAAGTAAGTCACCGAATTCTTAGCCTTGTGCTCAGGTATGTCGATGCCAACTGCTTCACATGTACAAATTTTTTTCCTGCTCCTTATTATTTCAGACAACTTAAATCTGTTTATATCATATTTCATTCTGAATTTTTGGCACACAACATTCTGAGTCTTTGTCAACTGTCCGTTCATCACCCCAAATTTATCCAGATAAAAAACAAAGAAAGAAATTTACCAGTCATTAGTGGTCCTGGCGGTGACGAAAGTTTTCGCCAATCCCATTGAATCTAACAGGTCGCGCAACATAGCAAAGCTACCATCAGTTACACGTGCTGACGCGTTTCGGCATCCCATGACCATCATCAAAGCTCGATGGGTACGGGCTAACGAGTACCAACCCTTAATGCATTTATAATTCATTGAAAATCAGAAATGTGACCCTGATCTCTAGTAATCTCGCATAAATTTCAATTGCCATTGTGCTCTGATGATGATCATAGTATTTAGAATTTCGTCCGTACGCTTGACTGACGGTAGTTTTGCTCTGTTTTGGGACTGGTTAAATAAAATAGGATTAGTATTCATATCAGCCTCGCAAACTTGATTTCAAGAAAAGAAAAAAAATTTTCTTAAACGGTTTCATTTGTATTTACTAGATCTCAAAATAATAGCTGACTTTCAATCAGATAAGTGCATGTTATGCATATGTGTACATGTACATATTACTGTAAGGCATTCCTTAATACAATCCCCTGCACCCACAAATTCTTCATCATTATTAAACATTTACAATGATAACGAAATTGGGAGTGTTAATGAACCATGTTTGTTGTCTTATATTATGTTTAGTTTTTAACAACATAGTATATTCACACAACTCTAGTCACTATATTCTAATTAACTATTAATTTCTTAGGTAAAATATTGTCTCTATTAAAATAGCAGATCTGGTGCGACTAGTGGAACATTTGGTAGATAGCGATACCAATTACGAACCACTAAAAGGTCTGACGAAGCACAAAATTAGCATATAACTACAAATTACGTGCAATGTACGTCCTTTTTTCTTAGTTAATGAGTTTCGAGATTTATTTATTTTACAAAATCCTCATTGTGCATAACATTTTTTCATTGTTGAGAATGGCAAGAATGAGGATCTGTCAATAAACAGTGTAATATTTTCCTCCATATATCTATGCGAAGTTTGACGAAGCTTGCACGTTAAATTCCTAAAGTTTCCTGTCTTGTTGCATACCATCGCAAGAACTCATTCGTAGAAAATTATGTTTCTGGAATTCCAATTCAATTGACAACGCATTTTACTTTAATTTTCGGATTATGTAAAACATATTTTATAAATCTTACTTTTCTTGCTTTTTTGCACAAAGTAGTCTTGAAATCCTCAATGTCGACAATTACAATGTTTATTTAGGAAATAAATAATATTTCTCATCATCTATAAAGAAAGACATGTTTGTTTAATTAAAGATATTTTATACATAAAGCAACAATTGTTATTTGAAATCCCGTGCAGATTGTAATCACATGTTGGTGAAACCATGCGCCCAATCAAGGTAAGAAGAGAAGAAAAAAAACATGATGCAAGTATGGACATGTTGCTAGATCTGATTGTGCCCTTTATGCAGTTGAGACAGGACACTCCAAAAACAGAGAGGACGGTGGAAACCTTGTGATCTGTATTAGTGACCGAATGTGGAGATTAATTAGGGAATCTAGCGAAATTAAATCAAAAGATGGTATTATCAATGAAACACTAGTGGAAAAATCGGTAGATTCGATTAAGAGCAAAGCATCAAATAACGGTAGGAAAAGATGACTGCACGAATGGGATTCTTGAACTATCCCAGGTAAAAGATTAATAATAATGGATTAAGTTTAGCTTATTAGTAAGCTTGCAAACTTCCTACAGTTTAATCAATAATTTAAAGTAAAATCCGCCAAATTTGAACAATTTGTTTGAAATCTTAGTATTTCTTTTCAATTTTGACCCTAAGGGAGTCGAGTGTTTGTTAAAGGACTTTAATTGTAACTATCCCCTGTCTTTATTTTGTTATCAATTTTGTTAGCTTGAAGTAAACAACAATCCCATTATATTTAACCAGACGTCGAACAACATAACAAAACTACCGTCAGTCAAAACGCACTGACACGTTTCGACCTTCCATGATCGTCATCAGAGTACAACGGCAAACTGACTAGCGAGAACCAAACCGCATTGCATATATATGGAAAGCAAAATTAGATATGCGTCTCTCACCTCTAATAGTCTTGAATACATTGTAGGCGACTGGAAATGTCGGCTACACTATTTCTATGCAGTCACCAACATTAGCTGTTTCTAGCTATCGCCACACACATGGAAGGTCGAAACGCGGCAACGCCTTGCGGCTAGCGGTAGTTTTGTTATGTTGTTTGACGACTGGTTAAATACAATGGGATTGGGGTTTATTTCAAGCTCACAAACTTGATTTAAAGAATTGTTACAACCACCAGCGCAATCAATTATTATTAGATTGTATTGCCTATATATGTATATGAGGCGAAAGAATAGTTATTGTTCAATTAATTTTGTTAGTTTTCTTGTCAGGCCAAGACTTATTTTATTTCATTCTTTATTGAAGATTCTGATTTTGACAAGTTTATTCTTATTAAAATCAAGGTTGCGGTCTTGATAAAAACACCTGACCCATCAATTACTTACATATGTCAGTATAAACTAAGAATTGTATAGTGTAGAAAAGGCAATTCATCCAGTAGACCGGTTTCGTCCTTATTGGGAACTCATCAAGTACTGGCCAGAATTTGCCGCGGACAGGATACGAACCTGGGCACGTCTGCTTCGGAATCTGGTGCTCTAACCACTGAGCTATCCTGCCGCACACTACACTACACACAATTTTCAGTTATATACTAACTAATGTAACTTGGTTAGTCAATTTTTCCTTTAGGTGGAGCTCATATGGCATCCATTTAGACCCAAAGTTCCAACTAACCATGCCCAATCTGTCATTACTGAACAGACACCACATTACATGGGGAAGTGGTATTGAAATGAACATTTATATAATTAAACGAACATTGGTTGCGCGGGTGGTGATAACAATTATTATAATCAAGGTTGCGGTCTTGATATAAACACCTGACCCATTAATTACTTACATATGTCAGTATAAACTAAGAATTGTATAGTGTAGATAAGGCAATTCGCCCAGTAGACCGGTTTCGTCCTCATTGGGAGCTCATCCTGTACTGGCCAGAATTTTCCGCGGACAGGGCTCGAACCTGGCCACGTCTGCATCGGAGTCTGTTGTTCTAACCACTGAGCCACACCAACGTACACTACGCAGAATTTTCAATTATATACTAACTAATGTTATTCGGTTTGTTTATTCTTCAATATGGAGCACAAACGGCATCCATTTAGACCTAAAATTTAAACTAATCATCCCCTGGCCGCGGCCAATTATGGCCAGTACATATGTGGCCTGGTGGCTCAGTGTTTAGAGCACTAGATTCCGAAGCAGTCGTATCCAGGTTCCAGCCTGTCCGCAGAAATTTCTGGCCAGTACTTGATGAGTTCCCAATAAGGACGAAACCGGTCTACTGGATGAAGTGCCTCTCCTACACTATACAATTCTTAGTTTATACTGACATATGTAAGTAATTAGTGGGTAATGTGCTCATATCAAGAACGCAACCGTGATTATAATAATTCGTTTCACCTTTATGCGCAATTTTGTATTCTACACTTGGTAACAGCGCAGGCGCGGATTTCATTGTTGAATGCTCATATTGTTTCGAAATTTCATTTACTGTATGTGCAATTGTTTTTTCCTCTTTAGTTTGCTGCCAATCCGATCGAAAGTTTGTTAAGCGTGGTCGAGGGCTTGTGCGGTCTTGCCTGGATACTAGTAAATTGTTGTTGAATGTGTTATTTGTGGCCAGTCGATTAGTATATCATGTTGATGAAACTTTTGAGTATTTAGGCCATATCTTTGTTGTTCTATATATATATATATATATATATATATATATATATATATATATATATATATATATTACATTTGAGAGCAAAACAACTAATCTAATGCATGTTAAGTGTAAATTAAAATGCAGCCTGTGTAACAAAACGTGCGCCTATTATAAATAAAATTTTTAAAGGAAACAGAAAACGACAGCGCAACACCTACTACATATTTGCATATATATAAGTTCTCTGCTCTAAACCGAATCTAACGGCAAACTTGTTTTAATAGATGGTTTCTACGATTTGTGATGAAATTTGGATTGGAAAAGGATTCGTGTAATGGTTCTTTAAATCAAGTTTGTGATCTTGACTTTATCACCAGTCGTCGAACATCATAGAATAACACCAATCCCATTGTATTTAACCAGTCGTCGAACAACATAGCAGAACTACCGCCAGTCGCACGCACTGGCGCGTTTTGACCTTCCATGATCATCATCAGAGTACGACGGCAATCTGATTAGCGGTAATCACACCGCGTTACATAAATATGCAAAGCAAAATTAGATATGCGGTTATCACCTCTAGTAGTCTTGAATATCGTGTATTTGAATGAAAATGACGGCCGAAAAATTTCGATGCAATAACGAACATTAACCGTTTTCAGCTTTCGCAACATACATATGTATCTATAGGCAATAAAATTGAAAAATAACTGATTGCGCGTGTGATGGTAACAATTCGTTAAATCAAGGTTGCGAGGTTAATATAAAAAAACCAATTCTATTGTATTTAAACAGTCGTAATCTTAATATGATCATGGAAGCTTGAAACAAGTCCGTGCGTACGACTGGTGGTAGTATTGCCATGTTATTCGACGACTGATTAAATACATTTGGATTGGTGTATATTTCAAGCTCGCAAACTTGATTTAAATAATTGTTACCACCACCCGTGCAATCATTTGTTGTTTAAAATAGCAAAACTGCCGTCAGTCACACGTACTAATGCGTTTCGATCTTACATGAGCATCATCAGAGTACGTCGGCAAACTAACTTGTGAGGATCATATCGCAATGCATATTCATGGAAAGCACAATTGTGTATGCGGCTCGCAACTGTGGTGGCCTCTGTAGCGGCAGTACCTGTGACTGACGGCAGTTTTGCTAGGTTGTTCAACGACTGGTTAAATAAATTTGGATTAGTTTTTATTTTTAGCTCGCAAACTTAATTTGAAGACTTTTTGTCACTTCTTGCTTAAATATTGATTATTTACACACTGACAAGATCAGAAAATTATGCTGTACCCAGTTTCGCAAATTGATTTTGTTTGTTTAGAGATATATATTTTATTAAATTAATTTATTTGTTAAAACAGTAATGACCTTATTGACATTTAATACGTAAATATATATATATATATATATATATATATATATATATATATATATATATATATATATATATATATATATATATGTATTCTTCAGAATTGGCAGAACTTATTAAAAAATTGAAGACCTACTTGTCTCACCCGGATAATTGTGAATATGAAGCTCACTTGGTTAGTCTGATCAATTTGTGACGAATTAATTTCCTACTGCGACAACCGCAGTCTACATCTTACTATTTTTTTAAAAGAGTGCTTAAAATACACTTTTAGGAGTAAGCTCTGCAAATAATGCATCGAACGCATTATATAATTTAGCATTTAGGAATTAGCAAAAAAATTTTTAAAGTCGGTTATGCTGTTAGTAGTGAACATTAAATTTTCAAAAATATATTTATATTTGTCTCAGTTGGAGGATTTTCATAGAAGTATTAAAATCATGAGGATTTTAATTTGGGTGGGGGGGCGGGACAAACGCATGTCCTATTCGATTGTGCATAAAAACAAAGGGAAACATTTTGTGCATATGATTTGTGTTAGATAGTTGAGTCAATAAGAAAAATTTACCTTCGACCCATGAAGCACAGGGCTATGACGTTGAAATTAATAATTCTGTCTATGGATTTGGCCTTATTTTTAAGCTGCTTTAACTACTAGGTCATAAGAATCAAAGAAGCATTTCTTTAAATATAAGTTCATGAACGGAAATTTCTTCTTTTTGTAACTTGTCTGCTACTTTATCTTAATCATCATCATCTCCATCGTCATCATAATCATCATCATTATTATTATTATTATTATTATCAACATCATCATCATCATCATCATCATCATCATCATCAACAAAATCAGCATCATACTCATCATAAGCATCAACACAATCATCATAATCTCCATCATCATCATCCTCAGCAGCAACATAATCATCATTATTTTCACCACCATCATCATCACCAACAACACTATCATAAGAATCATGATCATCAATATCATTATCATCGTCATCATTATTAATATCATCATCACTACTATCGTCATCACCAACATCACCATTCACATTATCATCATCGTCGACACCATCATCAAACTTATTACTTTTATTTTCATTAATATTTATCCTATTTTTCATATTTCTATTAATAGTATTACTATTATCATCATCAGCAGCCCAATCATCATCAACATCGTCATTACTACCATTATCATCACAATCATCAACATCAAAATCATCATTATGACCACCACAAACATTGTCGTCATCCAAATCGATTTAATTATTTTTATAATTTTTAATATTGTTATTAATATTATTACTATTATTATTTATATTGTTGTGATTGTTATTATAACTATTATTAATATTATTATTATTATTATTATTGTGTAGTAGTATTATTATTATTTTTATTATTATTATTCTTATTATTATTATTATTATTATTATTATTATTATTATTATTATTATTATTATTACTTATATTATTATTTTACTTAAAAAGAATGTGAGAGTGAAGCTGCTCTGTTATCTGATAAATTTTATCTTGATTTTTGCACATTAATATTGTGCTATGAATTTTCTTATGGCTCCCATTCTAAATGAATTATTATTATTATTATTATTAATAATAATAATAATCAATTATAACAATATTATTATTTTCGTAGGTTTCATTGTTTGATATTTTAGTAATTCAAATACGAATATTTAGCCGTTTTTTTAAACTATGGGCTTTAAATTCACAGTGCGACAGCGTTTAAATTGTGGCATTTCTTGTTATCTACAGGATATAAATTGACTATCGGGTTTTCGGTGAAATTTATCTTCCTTCGTTTTCTAGCTGTTATTTTCTTCATCTTCCGAGCTTCATACTTCGTTTATTGGGTATATCTATTTTGTAAATAGCTTTAATACTCCTGTTATTGCAATATTTTGAATAGTTTTCTTCTAAATATGCAACACATCATATAAAGCTAACAATTTCTCGGTACTGCAGTGCTAGGGCGATTTATATTTAGCTTATGTAATGGGACGCAAACAGGACTGCTCTTCACGCTACTTACTTTGAAATAATATTTGATCATTTTTTTTCAAATTATATCCTTTGGTAAAATTAATGATAATTTGGAAATTTTCCAAGACATGTTTTTACGCAAACTTTTCCTTTGTCTGAATAGGACAGATAAAATGCAATTTAAAGTTCTAATCAAATTGGTAATTAAAAAATGAATTTAATGGGACGTTGATTGCGTGGGTGGTGGTAAAATTCTTCAAATAGAGTTTTCTAGCTTAAAATAAATGGAAATCTTATTGTATTTAACCAGCCGTCGACCAACATAGATAAACTATTGTCAGTCACACGCACTGACGCGTTTCGACCTTCCACAATAATCATCACAGTACGGTAGCAAAATGACTAGGATGATCAAACCACATTATATATATATATATATATATATATATATATATATATATATATATATATATATATACTCTCTTTCAAACAAAATTAGATGCGCAGCTTCACCAACAAGTATTATTCTCGTACACATTGTGCTAGGCTGGAAATGTCGGCTACACCTAGTTTCTACTACTCAGTCACGAACATTAGCTTTTGCTGCTTTCGCCATATATATATATATATATATATATATATATATATATATATATATATATATATATACATATATATATAATACAGTTAAACAATAATTTATTGCGCGGGTGGTAGTATAAAAGTTCCTTAAATAGTAAGTTTGTGAGCTCGAAGTAAACGCCAATCCCATTGTATTTAACAAGTCATCGAACATTATAGCAAAAATACCGTTATTTTAAACCTTCATTTAATATCATGTCGTTCGAATATTGGTGAACTACATTGGGATGAGTGGTTACTTAAAGCATTCAAACTTAAATTAAAAAAAAAGAGGTACTTGTTCGGCTTGTATCCGGGCTGTATCATTATTGCTATATTGTAATATATATATATATATATATATATATATATATATATATATATATCTTATGTATATATATATATATATATATATATATATATACATACATGTGTGTGTGTGTCGAAAATTGAAAAAAGTTGATGTTTGTGACTACGTGGAAATTATGCTGAGAGTTGCATACCTAATTTTGCTTTCAATATATATGCATTGCGGTTTGATACTTGCCCATTAGTTTGCTGTCGTACGCTGATGATGATTGTAGAAGGTCGAAACACATCAATACGTGTGACTTACGGTAGGTTTGCTATGATGTTCGACTACTGGTTAAATACAGCGAGATTCGTGTTTACTTCAAGCTCGTAAACTTGGTTTAAACAATTCCTAACTAGTTGTGTTTGGTTTTAAAATTACACCAAAAAAATTCTTAAGGTATTCGAACTTCCAGAAATTGTCTGCTTGAAAGTAGATTTAAATGTTGACTTCTTTAATTAAACGAACATTGGTTGCGCGAATGGTGATAACAATTCTTATAATCAAGGTTGCGGTCTTGATATAGACACCTGACCCATTAATTACTTACATATGTCAGTATAAACTAAGAATTGTATAGTGTAGAAAAGGCAATTCATCCAGTAGACCGGTTTCATCCTTATTGGGAACTCATCAAGTACTGGCCAGAATTTGCCGCGGACAGGATACGAACCTGGGCACGTCTGCTTCGGAATCTGGTGCTCTAACCACTGAGCTATCCTGCGGCATATTTACAGAAAAGCTGGCTTTGCTAATAAAATCACCTTGACATACCAAGTTAAATCACCATTTCCACATATTTTACAAGGTGGTAGTCATTTTTTACTCAGTTAGAATACCTAAGTTCTTCTTCAATAACATTTAATTTGTATTCATAACAGATACGCATGTACTGCGGTGAAAGGTCTTAAGAATTCGTATACCATATAAGTTAAGACCCTTCGACCAAACCTGACTTCCAAAATTGAATTTTACACAAAAATTCAAGCCAAAAACAAATTGGACGAATAAATTTAAAAATTCGGTAAATGAAGCAGGCAGACTTGAAACAAACACCAAACCAATTTGATCTAATGAGTTACAAAAATCGTTCAACTATCGTCAATTCCGTATAAATACGATTTGCGAATTTATCTGCACGGCGCCAAACTGTTTGGAGAGCGTCAGATCTCAATTCATAGATGAGTCAATTAACGCAAGTGGTTTTGTTTATATTGCTTTAAAAATTGTAAACGCCCCAGCTTCAAGTAAATGCCGTACGACGTTACAAACTCGGTTAAAGTGCCATAAATAGAGTTATCGTACTGATAGGGAGTCGTTAACAGTGTCGGTCGTGTGTTCTCCGGCAAATGCCGAGAAAGATCCTTCAGTGTGAAGATGTCCTAGAGCCTTGGGTTGACTTGGGCTGTGGTTCCTTCCGTTGTTGTGTTGTAATCTCGATGTGGAAACTTAATTGAAGTTCTGCATTAATTGGCTCGTCTCGCTGGTTGTACAGAAACAAGATTGGTGTCACATATGTTGCCTTTTGTTTGTGAAGACAATCCAATAATCAGTGTAGGTTATGACAGACGACAGCACGCACACGTAACGCAAAGCAGAAGGCAAACGCGACAACTGAACTGCATGGTAAATTTGCCGTGCTTAAATAGCCATGTCATAGTAATATATGTCTACTTGCACACTATTGGTTAAAGGCAAGTTTCGCTTTTTTCTCATTGATGCAACCTAAATCAAATTGAATTTAATTTACGCAATATGTCGGCAGTTTATTTGTTTTGTTACAAAATGTTGCCTGTACAATTTCTATACATCAACGAATAGAAGATTTTCGCAGTTTTCACCACAAATAAACCATCCGCGCAAACATTTATTGTTAAAAGGTTCAGATAGGTCGAGAAATGCGGTTCCTGGGGCACTCAGACTCAGCGGAGGGGTGTATGCCGCTGGATTTGAATGTACAGCCTATCAAGGATTATCCGGTGCCTACTACTAGAAAACAATTGCGCCGGTTAATTGGTATGGTGAATTTCTATAGACCATATCTCGCAGGGACGGCGGTTACGCAACAACCCTCGACTAAGTTAACTAGTGCCAAGATATCGTTTCGTTGGACGGAGGACGCTCAAGAAGAATTTATGTTATGCAAGCAGAAATTAATAGAGGCAACTATTTTAACTTTTCCGGTGGGAAATATGTCAATTGTTACAGACGCGTCAGATATTGGGATAGGAGCTGTGTTACAAGCTGACGGACGTCCTGCGCAATATATAAGTTGCACACTCACTGAGGCGGAACATAACTATACCGTCACAGAAAAGGAATTACTTGCCGTACAGTGGGCGCTACGGAAGTTTAGATATTTTGTCAACGGGGAAGATGTAGACGTCTTAACCGACCACAAAGCGCTAGTGCATTGGAGATCACTATCTATTGAGAAGAAACGTGTACACCGAGCCATTGAAGAACTAGAAGAGTACGATATATCAATTCATCATAGAGCAGAAATCGAGAATGCGGCAGCCGATGCGCTCAGCAGAATTTCCGCTGTGCGGGTTTCGCCGCTTATAAAAGTCTCTGAAGAACAAGGAAGAGATGCTACATGTCAGGAAATAGTCAATCAATTAAAAAACGGCACAGTGGTGTCTGCACCATATAAAACGTTGAGTCTACAGAACGGCCTGTTGGTGCGGAAAGAAGGACAAACAGTGCAATGGTTTGTGCCAGAATCGATAAAAACAGAATTAATGGCCTTTTGGCATGAAACGTTGGGACATCCCGGCGCCGGGCGGCTCAATGAGACATTGCAGTCACAATTGTTTTGGCCTGGCATATCCAAAGAAATTTGTAGCTATTGTCAACAGTGCACTACATGCCAACGTTGTAAACCACAAAAACGAGAAAAAGTCACTCCGATTGCTTTCAATGCCACTGCACGGAACGAGTTTCTGCATATCGACCTGGTATGTTCACTGCCGGTAGCTAGCGGCGGGGTGTCCTATGTGTTTTTCATGGTCGATAAGTTTACTCGATGGGCCGGATTTGTACCACTTAAGAAGATCACAACAGAAAAGATTATAACGTGCTTAGAAGAGCGATGGCTCAGTCGATTTGGTGCACCACAAGTTATTGTTACCGACCAAAGGGCACAGTTTGAGTCGAAAGAATTTAATCAGTGGTGCAAAGACCTTGACATAAAGCATTCCCGCACAGCCACTTAGCACCCACTATCCAACGATGAAAGAGGTACTGCGATGTTGGTGCCACGAGAGCCCTGAAACGTGGAGAGGGAAATAACATTTGGTCGAGCGGGCCATGCGATTTACAGTCTCAACAGCTACAGGATTTGTTCCATCGACCATGGTTTTATGGAGGACACTTAAGACTGCCAGGTGGACCTGTAATCCAAGGATCACACGAGCGCTGCATCATAACGGATATTCAGGAACGACTAAATCAGTTAACTGAATATGTTGGCGCCACACAGCAACAAGGCTATGCAAGGAAACCGGCACGCACTCACCTAAAGGTCGGCGACTATGTCATGGTCGTGAAGGTCGAGCCCATGGCACTCCAGCTGTCAGTGATCAGCCGTATCGCGTGGAGAGGATGGGCTCAGAGCAAAATACAGTTTTTGTTAGCATGCCCAATGGACCACGAGCTGTCGCACTTGATCGTTTAAGCAGAGTGCCAATGCCGATTCCTGATGGAGGGGGGAAGATGTGGCAATAGCCACATTTAAGACAAAGAATGAACAAAGGATCTCATCTAGGACAGACATTATTTCAACAGAAATTCTTCGCAGAAGCGCCCGTATAAGGATGAAGCACTCAGCCCAATGATAAAAGCAGATTTCGAGCTAAAGTGAGCATAAATTAATTAATATTTGTAAATTTGTTTTATTAAATCAATGCTCGTTATGAAAGCAAAATTATATATATAATTGAACAAAAATTAAGCATATGTCGTACATTTAAGAATGGTTTCTGATGGGTTAGAAACGTTGATTAAAGGACCGACTACTCAAATGAATAATTTAACTGCAGAATTAGGCATAATTAAGTCTCGTCTGGATGATACACTGATTATAAACACAGACGATATCCGAGTGCATGACCCATTCAATAAAGGTGGACACTACAGAGGCCAAATCGCGTAAATAATATGACGCTTTCCTATTTTCCATTGTCCATTACTTCCTGGGTGTTCCAATTCTCTCGTCCATTTGTTTCTTAAAAATACATTCAATTATTGTTGCTTTTGGTTACCCATAAATAAAATTAAAAGATTAAGTCATGTTTTCAAGAATCCAATCTCGCTTTACTCATAGGTAAGGTACAATGTATTCTTTGAAAGTATGTAATAAACAATATTTTACAATAAAATTGAATCAGCATTAAAATTTCAGCCAGTTTCAGGATGCCGCTGAAACACACTCAAAATTTAATTTTTTGTTAACTTTTTGTTATATGCATATCATCATGCATTGATTTTGTGAAGCTTGAACCTTTAGCCATATTTTAAACGAATTCTTTGCATCAACATTTCACCAAATGCCATCAGTCTGTGTAAATGTCAGCGAAGTTTAGAAAAGCTGAAAAGAACTTCTATAGCCATGAAATCATGCTGTGTGGAAAGCGATAATATTTTTACGTTTAAAAATACAAAACGCACTTGTATGGAAAACTGTGCGTTTGTTGTATATCTATCTTTAAATTTTGTAAAAATGTCCATTCCATTTCTGTTAACGGATTTCTAGAATTGTACTGATAATGTAAAGCAACTTTGTTACGTAATGCGTTTTTGCAGAGTACACTTTGCTGAATAAGATAGAGACCTCAAAAACAAATCAACTAAGCTATTTTTGCCAAGCATTTGACCAATTTCGATGTAAATTATTCATGTTGGTTGATTAATTTTATGTGGGTTTTAAGATATTAAATTAGGTTTTCTTTCTTATATTAGGTCCTATCAATTAAGTCAGTTTACACCTATAAGTCATAAATTTATTAGTTTATGCCTACTTGTACTGGAGAAGAGATGAAATAAATTGTAATAGGGAAACCCATTACTTCCTTATCTAGGTTTATACAGCTGAATCCGTAAATGGAAAATTAAAATACTATAGTTAATATAATATAGATGAATACTCATAGAGACCAATTCAGTCAAACTTTAAATGTTTTGATATACTCCATAAAAGGAATTCGCGTTTTTGTAGAGCTGTCATTATTCGAATTGATACCACAATTGACGATTGCGTGAAAATTGAAAGCATTCATTGGTCAGTTAAATCTTGATTCCTCCAAATTTCCAGGTACACAGCTTGTTATTTTAATTAATTGACGGGTTCTCACTGGTCCCCTAACCCTTTAAATGTGTAATGAAACGGGAACCAACAGGCTCAGCACTCATTAAGTTGAGTATGTATTTAAGCATTAAATATTATGCAGTTTCGCATACGATATAAAGAAAAGTGAAATCGTCTTTTGCTCCTTTACAAATTGCGAATAAAATCTACCTATACGAGGAGGCAACAGATTCGTTGATATCCCGACGAAGTGCAAAAATGAGATTATCAAATTATTGTCAAATATTATATGTGGACTGGCATGTGTACAATATAGGTAAACTTAGATATGCATTTCGAAATGCCTGTTAACACCTAGAGATGAACATTATAGCAAGATAAACATATTCGTTTTACTAAATAAACATTGCCCGACTGAGACGCACTATTTTAATATAACGTTAATGCAAATTAATAATTAGCTTTCAAATTCCTAAACAAAGGATAAATCTGTTAATCGCTTTAAGTTGAAAAGTCTTAATTTATCATTCCGTTTGCTAATTTTTTTCATTTTATGGCTCGGGTACACTTTGCCGAATTAACATTTGAATATGCGGCTCATCTGTTGTATTTTTGCTTATTTCTAATGACTTTGTATTAAATAAGCAAGATTTTTTTGTGGAATACGAAATAAAATGCATATACCACAAAATATTTGTGTTGATTTGTCCGTCTATCTTTCCCAGATCTTTGTCGACGAAGTAAACTCATTTGGCACTTCCTGTTGGACAAATGGCGAGTGTACTCCTTCTATATCTTCGAAACATGCAGGTGAGTGCCTTTCTATTCCATGGGCCAGCGAGAATTCTGGTGTGCTCTATACTTTCATTGCCTCTTCAATTGACTTATAAAAACGTATTTAATAGCTTTTTTGCTGATTAAGGACACACCCAGTAACCTTTCTTGCTGTGCAAAATTAAACCTAATTTTCGTGCTATTTTGATATAGCTTCCTGTGCTATAGCGAGTATCAGATCAATTCATCGTTCTAATTCCGCCAATATACTTACATCATTCTAGCCGAATTCCTACATGTCTGTACAACTATGCCAGATAATCATCGCATAATTTATTCTAGACTTCATTATCGGAACCATAATCAAAACTAATAAATATTTAGTTTCTAATTTAACCAGTCAAGCAATATACAGTTATAAAATCTGTCCATTTCCTTATCGATTGATTAAAAATTAACAAATAAGTATTTAAATTGCTTTAAATCCTAGTTTGCGAGCTTGAAGTAAACACCAACCCCATTGTATTCAACCAGTCGTCGAACAACATAACAAAACTACCGCCAGCCGCAACGCACTGGTTCGACGACTGGTTGAATACAATGGGGTTGGTGTTTACTTCAAGCTCGCAAACTTGATTTAAAGCATTGTTACCACCACCCGCGCAATCAATTATTGTTAAAGTACTTAATTTTTAATGAGATATTCTTTATTAAAGAGCATTTATACTTATATGCCAAATCTTCTGGATATATTATACAATCGGCCGCTCTAATTATGTAAGTTTTGCCTGAATTTCATAGACAAGGAGCTGTTGATATCTAAGCCTCTGCATTATCGATATTAGCAAGTCATTTTCCAGTTCATTTCACAGTTTACCTCATTGTGGTCTAGTAAAATCAACTAAACTAAACGTGCTTATTTGCACTTAGTCTTCATCTTTCCGATTTAAATTAACCGATTCTAGCTCCGTGAGGACTAAATGTATCTCATGAATAGTTCGTGTGTCCAACATTAGCCGTCTTTCTAGACCTCGAGAATGCACTTGACTCGGTGGATCACAATGTTCCATACACTCTGGCTTTGATCGATATCAGTTATCACATTTCGCGGTAAGCATGACATCATTGAATTCAATATATAACAGTTAAATACTATTTCTTGCGGAGAGCTAATATATATGCAAGTATGTATTAGGTGTTTCGAACCTAGTAACAAATAAGTTCAGTTGTGACCAGAAGGATAAACCAAAAACAGCATGAACGGAGATTATACTCCCATGCAAATTCATTTCCTACTTACTGGCGACTAATCAGTAGAAGCCGGTAGTTGGGTAAGGAATGTGGAATAATAGGACGGTACAATATCCTAGACGAATGTGTAAACCTGCAGTAGTGAAGCTAACATCATATTATATATATATATATATATATATATATATATATATATATATATATATATATATATATACTGAGTCTGTAAGGATACTGACACTATGGCTATTGTGTCAGTAACCGATACCACCATTATAGTATCGAAAAGGTACATCGAACTAACACTATGTTTGCCGAGTCGGTACATTGTATCGATATGATGGATATCAATTTATGCTATAGTTCGCCTAAATTGAGAATTAAATCTATTTACGAACACCTGTTACTCCAGTACTCTATTTAATCTTTTGTGGAAAAGTGGTATACCAAATACAATTACTATCATACATACTTTCGAAGCAAACGCATTTGGTCGACAATCAGATATCCGAAATAATGAGCACCTGAAGCGGTGCCCGTTAAGGATATCCAATTATCATATTTTTGTTTAATTTTGTAGAAGATGGCGTAATGATCTATAATTTGTCATAAATTAAGTGTGCATAAGTTAACCAGCATTCCGATTATAGATTAGTAGACCCTGAGCGTGTGGACGATATTGTATAACTATTTGGTAAACGCGAGTCTGTCCAGGACATCTTGAATATATTATTTGTTGTCATTTCGTCTTTCTGTTTTAAATTCGCATTTTCTAACTACAAGTTACTTCTACAAGATTCGCAACATTGCCTTCATTTCTGTGAATCAAGGTGAGAATTTAAACGCAGTTGACAGGTTAACATATCTTGGTGGTTGGATCAATAACTCAGGCAATATGAATGATGAAGTGAACATGAGAATTGCAAAGGATAGAATATCTTTCACCAAACTTCACCACTTTTGGAGAAACTCGTGTATATAAGTCTGACTTAAATTTCGAGAGTGTAATGTATCTGTGCGTGCACTATTGTTTAACACTAACGAAACTTAATCATTCAGAATCGACGACTTTAAACGCCTACAGGCATTCCAATTCCTTTTTTGCTTAACATGGCCAAAATTGGTTACTTACGATTAATAAATAATGCTGACATGCGGGGACGTATATTTTGACCAGCCGACAAGTGCTTTGGAAACAAATAAGTCTACATCAAATGTGATGCGTCGGTAACGCTTTACATATGCCTTCGATACGATTGGTGTAAAAATCAAGGTTGGTGGTTTCCTTCATGGCAGGATTAGTTAAAGACAACTACAGCCAAATTAGTTATTATAGGTCCTGTTCGTCTGCTAGGATGAGGTCATCGTGTGAATTATATGTCCTTGTTTGATAACCTGCGCAAAATATCATCTTAAATTTCATTTTTAATCAGGGCAGAGTGAACTGCGAAGTTCTGGCGTTTTTTATGAAGCGTTACTTTGAAAGTCGCCGAGGTTTCCCTGCTTTAAACTTGATTTGGTCTTAATGGTCTGTATAAATCTAACCTGTCTCATTTCTATGTAATACCTAGTTAAATATCTACATTTGAATACGCTCATCTCGTTCATTAATCAATGTTCATTAAAAATTGTTTGATACGTTTAAATTATGATTTTTGGGTTTTTATTATTTTTAAAATATTTAAAGAAAATATAAGATTTAAATACTGTTGGCTGCGGAGAACTAATATATATGAAAGTATGTATTAGGTGTTGAGAACCTAGTAACAAATTAGTTCAGTTGTGACCAGAAGTATAAACCAAAGGCAGCATGAAGGGAAAGTATAATCTCATGCACATTCGTTTCGTGCTTACTGGCGACTCATCAGTAGGAGCCGGTATTACGCCCTTTAACCACTATATATTTTGGTCGAAGAATGTGGAATAATAGGACGGTACAATCTCCTAGACGAATGTGTAAACCTGCATTAGTGAAGCTAACATCATCTAAAGTCAACGACAATGCGACTTCAACGCTAACTCACACTATATAATATATACACCGAGTCTGTAAAGGATACTAACACTATGGCTATTGTGTTAGTAACCGATACACTTTTTTGAAATCGATGAGGTACCGGATACTAACACTATGGTTTCCGAGTCGGTACATGATACCAACCTGATGGATATCAATTTATGCTATAGTTCACCGAAATTGAGAATTACAACAATTTCTGAACACCTGTTACTCCAGTAAATCCATACACTCTGGCCTTGATCGATATCAGTTATCACATTTTGCGGTAAACATGACATCATTCAATTCAATATATTTTGCTTTTTTGTGTTTTGTGTATATGTTATTATGTATGAATATATGTTTTTAAATATGTATGAATGTTTTTGAGTTCAGATATATGCATGTTGCTATGTCGTATGTATGCTTGTCTTTATTTATTTATTTTTAAGTGTATGGATTCATAAGTGTGTATATGTTATTAACAAGTATGTGTGTATATATGCATGCAGTTAAATACAAATTGAAGCATGTGTATGTAGGTTCATTCTGCACTTACAAATGAATTAACGTGTTGAAATTGTACGCGTTCGATTTTTTTAAAATAAAAACTAAGTTTAGGAGAGATATTGTATAGTTTAGAGCTTCAGCTATTTATTATTTCTATCTTAACAATGTAATTTTGGTGAATGTTTTGTAACGACACAAAGCAACTCGCCGACATACTGCGTAAATTAAATTCAATTCAATTTACGCTGAAACAATGAAAAAAATGCGAAACTTGCCGTTAACCAATAGTATGCAAGTAGCCAATCAAGGCTATTTAAGCACGGTGAATTTACCATGCAAGTCAGTTGTCGCGTTTGCCTTCTGCTGTGCGTTTTTCCGACGTGATGTCTTCTTTCGTCATTTACTCTATTTTTGGGGCTTGCATCACACACATTGGAAATTTCAGTCACGCCAATCTTGTTTCTGTACAACTAGAGAGACGAACCAGTTACTGCAGAACTTCAACGAGTTTACTCAGCGAGATTTCAACGCCACAACAGAAGCAACCACAACTTAAGCCAACCCGAGCTGGTCTCAAGAGTCTAGGAGTACTTCTGGACACTGGTACACTAACTGACCTTCTCGACATTAGCCAGAGAACGCAAGACCGGCCCTGTTAAGGTCCCCCCCAACAGTACTAACTTAGTATTTCGAGCACTCTAACTGACTTTGTAACGTCGTACGGCATTTACTTGTAGATGCAGCGTTTACAGCTTCAAAACGGAATTAGCCATTGTCACGATCAAGCACATTGTCTCTGAGATATATTCGCCGCATAATTTTGTAGCTTTTAACCTTTAATGTGACAATCAAAATTGCATAAATTATGAACATTGTGTAATTGATTCAACGACTACAGTACCTCGATATTTTAATGAATCTGAGTTAATACGAAAGCAATCATACCTAGTATTATAATTTGTATAAATTCTAAATAGCTGCATATACTATTAAATGATGAATGCTATTTGAAATATTTTGAACACTTACAATGGAACATGTTATGTATGAAATTTTCTGTCATAAAACTGACATCGATTGGAACAAAATATGCAAACAATTTCTTCATCAATCGATTGGTCGGAGTAACAATTTATTTGATTCTTTTTCTTTGACTGAACACTACACTATTTTTGATCCGAAAAGCAATAAGAATCGACTGGAAATTTTGTGAACCACCTGAGTCAATTTAAACTAAACCGAAAACTTCCAAGTTTCTTTTATTTAATTCTAAATATATTTTTCGTAAGGCGATATCCTAAATTTTTGGCTTGGAAGGCTCGTTTATGATTGTGGATTTTGCCAGCCACAATACAATTATCAGCGGTTTCATTGCATGGCGCCTCATTTTATGTGGGAGTTGGCTGAATTCCGTTTGTGCACTGAAAAGCTAGTTATCATCAACAGACGAGTTTTCATTTGCGAGATTTACATAAGCACTAATCGCATTATATACACATGTGTAGGTATAAACTATGCATTGTATAATGCAACAAATGTAATTCATCCAGTAGACCGGTTTCTTTCTTATTAGGAACTCATCGTGTACGGACGGGACTCGAACCGGGAAATGCTTGCGTACGAGTCCGTGATTCTATCTGTTGCACTACTCCGCCGCACACAATACACAGCTTCATTTATACAATAACTTCTGTTTTTTATTAGCGTTTACTTTAGGTAGAGCCTATATGGCTAAATTTCCAACTAGGCAATCTTAATCTTTCAATATAGGAAAGGCACCACGCTACACGGGGAAGTTATTTGAATTTAATATTTATACGATTATTAGTTCTTTTTTGCGCAGATGATGATTATAATTGTTTAAATTAAGGTTGTGAGCTTGAATTAAATAATTGGTATCTTCACGCGTGCAATTAATAATTTTTTTATTAGTTGTGTCAGTACCTGGTCTTAAGGGAATCAATTGTTATCTCGTTCGGTAGGTTAGCGGGTATTATGTGAAAGTGACCAAAAAGAGCCATTGACCAACATTACAAAATTCGTTTAGAAAAATGTCAGCAGCAATTTGTTTTTTTTTGTGTTTTATGTTTTCATTTCAACAATAGACTGTAAGTAGGTTTGCTCTTACCGACCTATACGGTAATTTATTTGAAATTGTCTATTTGCATTTGAAATCGTAAACGCAAAATGCACATAAATAAATGAAAGGAAATCATGCCCCAATGCAAACGGTCTTATATGTGTATAAATACATAAATAAAAATATTTATGTACATATGCATAAATAGTCCTTATATATAAAAATACTGCCTTTATTTACTATCTCGGAATCTATAAATATATATTTGAAATGTATATTGGATGAAACGCAAGATTTTGATTCGAGCCCATGTCTTCGATACGTCAATCGCATTCCCACACATGGTTATATAAATACACACACACACACATATATATATATATATATATATATATATATATATATATATATATATATATATGCGTACGTCTTATGTAGAATATACACGTTTGTCTCAAATTGATGCCTTGGATATGTCAATTGCATACTTTCTTTATTTTTCTACTTTAAATGCACTTTATGGCTAAATTCTCTTTCACGAAGTGCATCAACCTCTCATTCTATTCTATTTGTTTAAAAATGTTATTAAATCCTCGAACAAGCCTGTTCATTAGCCAGCTTTGTTTCAAAAATGTCATCTGCTTTTGTTTGCGTAGAAATATTTTCAAATATTCCATGGTATAATTTATGTCTTAAGCGTTAATGCTACATTCTACTGGAATGAGAAGAGAATTTTATGGAAAAATTAAAATGCTCAAATATTCCTACATATATTTAATGAGCAGACTTATGAATAAAACCAGTTAATCGGTTTCTCTAATTTTAGTTTATTTTTAGGCTAATTTTATTGAGAATTCTGGTGAATGCTTAGGACCTTGTGATTAGCGTTTACTTCACGTGAACGAACTAGATTTAATGAAATGTTTTAACGTCATGCAATCTCTAATTGTTTCAATGTTGATACACTGTCTAACGGTTATTTATTATGGATACATGTTGTTATTTAAGCTATCATTAATTGCACATTTGCGCTCATACGATAAGACACAATCTATTTTGTAAAATGTGGCAGAACATAGCAAAAGAGCGTGTGTACAGTAGCCGGAAAATTTCGCATTGATTTCCTTCCTCTTTATCAAATTTAAAATAAATGTCTACTTTGGTTGGCAAAATTTCGAAAGCAGGTCTCAGCTCAAGGCACAGCACAAATGAAACATGTTATGAATTTAGTTTTCGTATCTAGTAGTAAATTATGCAAATAGAACCACAAAGGTATGCTAAAGTCAGCTTGAACAAACGATATAACCTCATGTAAACCTGCGATACGTGCTTTCTGGATACTCATTAGTAGGAGCCGCCACTATGCTTTATACATATAATATATTTGGTTAGGAAATTTGTGGCAATTTCGTGGTACAATCGTTCTATACGAATATGTATTCATGCAGAATAGAAGTTAACTTCATGCAAAGTATTCGACGCTGGGACTTCAAAGCCAACTCTCTATATATAAAATATGCCGAGCCTGTAAAGTGTAACAATATTATGGTTTCCGATTTGGTACATGGTATCGACACAGTGGTTGCCAAAATGGTACATTGTACTAACACTATGGTTGCCGAGTCGGTACATACACCAACAAAATGGATTTCAATGTAAGCTAAAGTTCACAAAAATTGAGAATTACAAATATTTCTGAAAGGCAGTTACTCCAACAAACCAACAAACTCGGGCATTGAGCGATCGTAGTTATCACGTTTCGCGGAAATCATGACATCATTCAATTAAATATATGATAGTTAAATATCGTTTTGTTGCATATAATTAATATAAATGCAATTGTGTGTATAGTTTTTTCACACCTAGTAATAAATTAGTTCAAATAGTACCAGAAGGGTAAACCAAATTTATTAGGAACGCATCAGTAGGAGACGGTACTATAGTCTATATCCATTATATATTTTGTCAAACGATATAGAACCGCTGAAACGAGGTTACCTTTAAATTTTAATCAAGGTTGCGATCTTGATATAAGCACCTGACCCATAATGTAAAGAAATTTATCACTATAAACTAAGTAATGTATAATTAATTAAAGGAAATTCATTCATTAGACAGATTTCGTCCTTATTGGAAACTTATCACGTACCGTACAGAATTTTACGAGGACGAAACTTCTCCAATGAATAAATTGCCTTTTTTACATTATGCAATGCTTAGTTTTAGTGACAAATGTAGGCATACAATGAGTCGGGTGGTTATATCAAGATTGAAAATTTGATTAAAATTAAATGTTGAATTTTGTTGCTCAGACTTAATTTCCAGATTTCACACCATACGCACAGGAAAAAACAACTTGTGGCAAATGTGGTGTCCTCATTCAAGACAAATATATATATATTTATTTAAATTACAAAAAAAATTTATTGTCTCCCTAATATCCTGTCTTCAAACCTAATCTATAATACTCAAGAGTATACACAAACTTATCCATGTCACCCCTTCCCCGCACACAACCACCATCATACACATATGTGTAATTCACTAAAGTGACATTATTAAAACACCTATAAACTAACCATATGGATTGAAATACACTCCTATCCATGATGTCTATAATTGATGTTCAGGACGCGTATAAGGAACCACAAAATTTTCATTTCAATATTGCAATAATCCATAAATACCCCAGTTTACCTAATCCTATCCTGTTTGCAATAGGTTACAGAGAGAGAGGTAAATAAAACTGTTAACAGTATATAGTATAATTATATCGATTGGAAAAGACCGAATACGGAGCCTACATTAACAAATAGTATTTCAACCAAATATACTGCGCAACAAGATTCATCTTTTAAAAATACACATTTACTCTCATATTCTGTATAAATATATTTTTCTATTTAAATATGCGTCAAAACCATATATATATATATGCATATATATATATATATATATATATATATAAATTAGCAATATATTAATTTTATTTAAATTTTATTATTTTACCCATTTATATATATATATACTCACTTCTTATAAAAACATCCATTTATATATACGTCCACACGCTATATCTAATGCATTTATTGATAAGCATATAAGCAACCGTGTGGTTTCTTCCAACATCTTTTATAAATATCTATATATCCATCATATTTATACGTGTATACACCATATATATAATATATCAGTCAAAACGCATTTGTTAATATTTATCTACCTATTTTTATTTCTACATATATATATATATATATATATATATAGCCCTATATATATGTATATATATATATATATATATATATATAAATATATTTATATCTGTAAGAAATTCAGTGGGTTCCAAGAAATTAAATTACCTACAATTCACCCTGAGTGTATAGTACATTTATTTTACATATATATATTTTTGTAAAAATTATACTCACAGTTTATATGAATATATAAATATCAAAACACATACATATAAATGTCTATATAAAAAAAAATATATATGTATATACTGTATATCACAATCCACATATGTAATTTCTTCTCACCTAATATAGAAATCTAAATATTCTTCCACATATATAGTGTGAATATATAAATAAGCATTCGGGAAAACATGTGAGTTCACTTTACACCTTATATGAATATTTAGAATCATTCATATATATGTCTCTGCATAATATGTATATAAATATAGATACACATATCTGTTAAATATATTTAGATAAAAATATAAGGAACAATGTGAGTTTGTCTTATCTTATATAAATCTAAAATATTCAACATATATATATATATATATATATATATATATATATATATATATATATATACGTGTTTAATCTGCATATCTAAATAGAAATATAAGCAAATATGTGAGGTTCAACCAGACATTACTTAAATATTTACATTTCCATCCATCAATATATTTATATAAATGCATATATATACATATATATATGTGTATACATATATATATGTATATATATATATATATATATATATATATATATATATATATATATATATATAATTTCCACCGAAAGCACACGATTTACTATAATTATAGCCAGATTACCTCTTTCTAATTTGTTCCATTTTCTATCTCAGATTCATAGTCGCGGTCTCATAGTTGGATTTATTATTAACTCTGATTTCTCCAATCAATGATTCCTTCCATTCGAGAAGGCTTCAGTAAATATGCGGCATAGTGATTTTTCTACGGATGTCATATTCATGACGTTCATACCTGATTTTAATTCACATGATTTCCTAATCAACCTAGTTAATCTATTTCGTGTATATAATGCAATCAGTTTACAGCCATCCCAGTTTATCTGATGACCTGTCTACATTGAGTGCCTCGCTAGACTGATCTATGACTCTGTCCAAATTTGCATGCAGTTTTTTGTTTCTCTTTACGTGCCTTTATAGGACGCATGGTTTCACCGTTATACCTGAGATTGCTATCATTACAAGGTATCTCATAATCCCCTGATGTGTTGAGCGGTTCTATTTTTCCTTTCTGTTTCGGTAGCTTATTACCTATTGTAACTGATTGTCTTAGCACTATTCTTATGTTGTATTTCGTTGCTAATATCATAATTTTTCTACTTAATTTAGAATCTAAAATAACCGGAGTTCGGTGCGTATCTTCATTTTCCTTTTCTAAATCCCTTACCTGTTTCTCTTTGTTTATTTTTCTATTAAAACGCAATAGCATCTCTTATATGATTTACTCAATTAATTTTTCTGGATTATCATTTGTCCTAAATATTTCTTACAATTTCATCAGTTCTTTGCCTCTTTATTTATATCCACCATTTTAAGACTTCTTATTTTCAACCCAAATGAGTGAATTGAGCAATAATTCAGGAGGATACCAGAATAAGTACCTTCCTATAAATATCTTTTTCTAATGTCAGACCAATTCGTTCAAAAGTTATATCTATAAATGATAATTCTCCATTCCTAGATTGAGATATACATTATATATATATATATATATATATATATATATTGGATATAGACATGTATATGTTTATGATTTCATATTTATTTATTCCTATTAAATGTGAGTACAAATTTAAAAAAAACATATATATGTAAAGTAAATGTACTATACACTCAGGGTGAATTGTAGGTACTTTATTTTCAAGGAACCCATTGCATTGCTTACAGATATATATATATAAATATATATGTATATATATATACATAGACATAAAAATAGATATTTAAATATTAACAAATGCGTTTTGACTGATATAATTTAAATGTTGAGGGACCCACAGTGTTGCTTCTATGATATTCCTATTATATATTGTGTATACACGTATATATAATGGATATATAGATATTTATAAAAGATGTTGGAAGAACCCACATGGTTGCTTATATGCTTATCTATATATGCATAAGATGTAGCATGTAGACGTATATATAAATGGATATTTTTATAAGATGTGGGTATATATAAATATAAATGGGTCAAATAAAATTTAAATAAAATTAATATATTGATAATTTATTATATTTATATATATATATATATATATATATATATATATATATATATATATGATATATGACTATATATATGCATAGATATGAACATGGTTTTGACACTGATATTTAAATGGAAAAATATATTTATACAGGATATGAGAATAAATGTGTATTTGTTTGAAATACGATTCGTTAATGTAGGCTCCGTATTCGGTCTTGTCCAATCGATATAATTTTATTGTATACTTTTAACAGTTTTGTTTACCTCTCTCTCTGTAACCTATTGCAAACAGGATAGAATTAGGTAAACTGGGGTATTTATGGATTATTGCAATATTGAAATGAAAATTTTGTTGATCCTTATACGCGTCCTGAACATCAATTATAGACATCATGGATAGGCGTGTATTTCAATCCATATGATTAGTTTATAGGTGTTTTAATAATGTCACTTTAGTGAATTACACATATGTGTATGATGGTGGTTGTGTGCGGGGAAGGGGTGACATGGATAAGTTTGTGTATACTCTTGAGTATTATAGATTAGGTTTGAAGACAGGATATTAGGTAGACAATAAAATTTTTTTGTAATTTAAATAAATATATATATATTTGTCTTGAATGAGGACACCACATTTGCCACAAGTTGTTTATTCCTGTGCGTATGGTGTCAACCCTGAGGATGGAACTGGTAATTAAGTCTCGAATATTTGGAAAAAGGAGAGTGGAAAATCTGGATTTAAGTTCATTTTTATCACCGCCCACGCAAACAATGTTCGTTTATTTATGTATAGATTACCATTTACAGGTTAGATACAAAGACAACATTCGTGACAAGTGAAGTGTGCAACAGATCAGCAATTTCATGTTTTCCGTGAACTCTACTCCGATTTTGAAGAATGTATCGAACCATAAAATTTTCGTAGTGAATGTCAAACATCGTCAAAAAATTCTGCCAAGAAGGCTAGTCCAAGTTAACGATTAAGAAGAATTTTACATCAATTTGTATGTACGTTGCTGATTTATCAAAAATTATTCCCAAATATTCAAAACCGAAGTAGGCACGGGCAAGATAAGTGAAACAAAATAATTTTAAAAATATACTTTAAAGAATCAGATTTTAGGAAGAATAATTTAACGCAAAATATGCATTTAGTTTCATAATAGCTTAGTAACTAACTTGATCAGAATTGATATCTATGTTAAAATGCATCATACCAATCATAGATTAATTCAGGTAAAATAAATTAATCTTCCTTGATATTTTAAGCTTCTTTAACACATATATATATATATATATATATATATATATATATATATATATATATATATATATATATATATATATATATATATATACTCTTTTATATATACCTACAAAACCATACAAGTCATTGAAACGCAAGGAAATGCGAAATTGTGAAAAATCAAAATACAATTACTCGCCGATAAACGTTATATAACAATAATACACAAAATATAAATTTAATTTTGCCTGAGTTATTAACGTAATGTGTTTAATGGGCATTTTCAGGCCACAAGACTGTAAATTATAAATTCGATGCTCGGCTATTGCACAATAAATGTAACTTTCTTTAGACTCCGTTAAGAGATACATATTATGCCTATTTGCCCACTACGGTAGAAGAAAAAAATTAATTTAATATAATGACCCATAAGTTAATTAATGTATACTGTATTACAACACAACATGCATAATGAATTTCAGTTAACTACTGTTTGTTGCTAAGATTTAATATATATGCAGGTGTTGCGAACCTAGTAACAAATTAGTTCAGTTGTGACCAGAGGGATAAACCAAAGGCAGCATGACCGGAAAGTATAATCTCATGCACATTCGTTTCGTGCTTACTGGCGACTCATCAGTAGGAGCCGGTATTACGCCCTTTAACCACTATATATTTGGTAGAAGAATGTGGAATAATAGGACGGTACAATCTCCTAGACGAATGTGTAAACCTGTAATAGTGAAGCTAACATAATCTAAAGTCAACGACAATACGACTTCAATGCTAACTCACACTATATACTATATATACCGAGTCTGTAAATGATACTAACACTATGGCTATTGTGTTAGTAACTGATACCTTTTTTGAAATCGATGAGTACCGGATACTAACACTATGGTTTCCGAGTCGGTACATGATACCAACCTGATGGATATAAATTTATGCTAAAGTTCACCCAAATTGAGAATTACAACAATTTCCGAACACGTGTTACTCCAGTTAAACCATACACTCTGGCCTTCATCGATATCAGTTATCACATTTCGCGGTAAGCATGACATCATTCAATTCAATATATTACAGTTAAATACTGTTTGTTGCGAAGAACTAATATATATGCAAGTATGTATTAGGTTTTGCGAACCTAGTAACAAATTAGTTCAGTTGTTACCAGAAGGATAAACCAAAGGCAGCATGAACGGAAAGTATAATCTCATGCACATTCGTTTCGTGCTTACTGGCGACTCATCAGTAGGAGCCGGTATTACGCCCTTTAACCATTATATATTTGGTCGAAGAATGGGGAATAATAGGACGGTACCGTCCTTATTTTGGACATTTCAAGTACTGTCCTTATTTTGCTGCGAACAAGACACGAATTTGGTCACATTTTCTTCGATTTCTAGAATCCATCAACTGCGTCTACTTAGCGGCAATCTTTGACTTTTTGTATCAACTAATACCTGAAGCTCTAACTAGCCACTCCTTATCTGTCATTGCAAAATACAGACACCATGACACTGGGGATGCTTTGTGGATTTGATGTGAAATGGCAGGATTTTTATTATATGTATTTTGTCATTATAAAAAACATTGCATCACGTAGCAATGGAAATTCATTCAGTATGCTGTGCTCTGTTGTGCGACTCCTGAAAACAATGGTATCAGTGTTTAGTTTAAGCTCCTCTACTTCATTTAAAAATTGTTATCACCAACTGCGAAATCCAGGATAGTTTAATTTTATAATTAATAAGATTGAGACAAATCATGCAAAACATTCATGTTCGTTACTGCGAAGATATTGTGCAACCAACATTACCAGTCAAGTATACTTGATTGCCGCATATCAAATTTGGCTTTCCTTACATATTTATTGATGGTCGAAGTCCTTGGGATTTACGATAGTAATGTGTCGCTGTGCGTCATAATAGTTACAATATGATTGGTGTATATTTCAAGCTACCAAACTTGATTTAAAGAATTCATCAGGTAAGCCGAAATATGTATGTATAATTATGCGTATATATATATATATATATATATATATATATAACTAGCGTTCTCACATATAGAAGGTGTTACACCATATTTTCTTCTTCTCTCTGGTGAACGTAGTCCAATATAGCGCAACCACTGCAAGTCAGTATAATTAAGAATATCAAGGCCGGAATACATTAACTAGCAGGAGACTTTAAATTAAAATAAATTATAAACGAGAATTAGCATGATTAATGTCGAGATAATGACATAGTGAATAATAACAGGCATATTTGATATAATATACTAATATTCTGCATAATAAAATAAGCTTCTCAATTAAACAATGGGCACAAGAATAAAACAACAAGATTCCGGGGAATAATCGCCAATAACATATGAAATTAACAGTAAAGAGTTAACATCAAGTTTTATGAAACTGTTGCTTGCAATGTAAATTACATTGGTATAAGCCGTTCTATCCTAGACAACGCACTACGTGGACACAGAAAATTTTTCGAAACAATACGCATCATCATTCTAAAGGTACGCAAACCACATCTAATTTCTTACAGTAGCTATATTAAAACCAATTCACGATAAATACAAATGCTTGATAAATCAACATGCGTATTGAACAAACTGGTCAGCCCAAAATTACAGTCACTTTATTGTAACAGAAAATAATAAATTAAAAGTGAACTCAATGAAAGAATGTGTTATATATATAACTCTATTTATGCAAAATTAAATCATTATTAATATTGGAAAAGATCTGAGAATGATACCATTAAACTTTGAAATCGAACTCTAATCCCGTTTGTATTTAGTAAAATTGTGAATATAAGGAATAAGATGTGATATCCAAAATTTATTAATTTTTCTTCCACAATATTTATTTATAAGAGTTGAACTACATATATACTAAATCGATGAGATTTGATATCAAGACAAGAGTATAGGTCAAGTTTTGACTATATATGTAATTTTTTTGAAAATAACTCATATCCTATTATCGTGATTTTTTGGTATCCACTGTAAACCGAGTTAAAATTGGAGAAGAAACACACGGTTTTAATAATTTTAATGTGTTGAAAAGAAACGCTTTAATTTGTTATTCAATTTTTCTCACAATGCTATTATAATTTGTTTTTATTTGTAAAGATCATGTGAGCTTACTTCTTTTTATATCGAAAAATCCATAATTCACCGAGTGATAAGTATAAAAATTCAAATCGTGTATGATTTTGATTGGCGCCGTGTGGAAGATTTCAAAGCTTTCACTTAAATGAGACAGCTTTTAAATTCAAAATGATATGAAGCTTTAAATTTACCGTGATCTGCAATATAAACAATTTTCTAAGTTATGTGTATGAAATGAGAAAACTATACCAAGTGCTTTTGTAAGATTGGTTCATAGTGTGTTCATCGTAAATTGATTTTCCATGTTGCTCATCAACGGGTCTTCGTTTCACACTAATTAATGTCCATCTACAATACGCTGAATAACCGTTACCTAATGGAGCACGACGTAATACATCCATTTGTAAATTAGGTAAACACGGTTTCAAGATATTCCCGGACTGATTCGATCCCATCATTCTTGAATCAACCTCCATCTTTACATAACACGCATAACAATTTAACGTCCAAAGTAACCCAATTGTGGTAAATCTCGTTGAGACTGATCTATTTATGTTTCTTTTAAACCTTCTAACTCAAATATGTTAAGACCAAATATAATATCTTCAAAAAGCAATTTCCCAAAAACCGTGCATGAACATACATGTATATATATATATATATATATATATATATATATATATATATATATATATATATATATATATATATATATATATACGTATCCGAGTTTATTACATATGTACTTTGTAATTTGAAAGAAGTTCTACAATTATTTCCTCCATGCACACGGCGTGTGTGATCACTTATATAATTACAGACCAATATAAATATATATATATAAATATTTATTACATTTATTATATATATGTATGCATATATAAATATGTAATTTAAGCTTATACGTATGCTAATTTGTGAGGTAAATTCAGGATCTCTTTTGTGCATTTGTGATTATGTGATTAGCAATATATATCTTCGAAAAAACCAGTCAACAAAGTTCGTTTAAGCTAATTGTGTGCAATACTAATTACTATTGTTATAAATTACATAACAAGTAAGATATATTATGAGGACGGAAAGAATTAGAATAATTTAATTTTAAGATACCTTGAAAATATCAAAGGAACTTAGTCTAAAATATTGATGAAAAAACAAAATCAATATGATGCTTGGCATAATTATGTCCGCAGTTGGAATAAAGACTACATGGTGAGAAAAAGAGGGAGGGAGATTGAGTGAGAGAGCGACAAATAGGAAAAGTAATCATATACTAATATTAATTTTTTTAAATGACTTATTTCGAATCCTCCGTAAAAGTAACTTTCATTATCTCATAGCTTGAGGCAAATAAAATGAAAATAGAAAGAAAATTGATGGGGAACATATTAAGAATATAATAATTTCCTTCTAGGTATAGAGGCAATTATATAAATAATACATTTTTTAAGATAGCTAAGACGGAATTGCTTTAAATTCTTCCATGGATATTCTTTATAATGGCACAAGCTTATTTATGGTTTTCATTGCTTATTATGTTTGAATATACCTTCGATTCTATAACCAAATTTCTCCGCTAATCGATAGGCTTTCAAAATATATTTGGCCTAATTATTTTTCTACAGATTTTTAAAAAAATGACGTAGCTTTTGAAAAGTGTTTCAATTTATTGTTTAAGTAACCTGGTAAATCTACAGCGATTGAAAATCGAAATGAGTTTGGAGCATCTTCTGAACATCCGGCATGATTATGTCCATTGTTGCATGCTTTGCTGTGCTGTCATCTTCTTATCATAATTTGGTGCATAGTCTCACCTATGTACATAAAATTTCAATCCATACAAGATATTTCTTATACTTATAATTCTTATAGCGTTGCTATTTTTACATCTGATTATGTAGCCTATACTTTAATGTGCACGTTTATCTTTGTATCGTTAGGATCCTCCATTCCGCTGCTAGTTACCATAAATTTCTACACAATTTGGAATTCGGCAATAACATAATTATTTGCTTGTCTAATTATGTTTCCTGTTTTATTTTTTCCGCCGTACATTCAAATTTTATATTTGTATACTTCATTGCCTTTTTCTACTACTTTTAGCGGATAACCAATTTTTCATATACAATTTGTGTCTGAAGGTTGTTCCACAGGAATAATTTTAATATATTTTATACCATCTCTTTCTGGACTTGATTTATATAGATGCCGCACATATAATGAACATTTCAATAATATTTCTTAATGTCATTTTACTTACTTCGATTACTTCTAAAAATTCTGTTTGAAGACGTTCAACGTATTGAAATGCAGCTTGTACCTAAATGTTAGTATAAACGGATACAAAATCTATGCTAACCAGTTTATCACTCTCTAATTATTTGTATCCATTAGTATTAATTTTGATTTTATATTTGTTCTATTGTGACTAAACTAAACAAAATGATAATTTTCTAATGCAATAGCGAAGAAATTTTTACAAATTTTAAGTTGGTGAATTGTATGCAGTCTCAAATACACTAAGTTAATTATTATAATCAAGATTGCGGTCTTGATATATACACCTGACTCAGTAATTACTTACATATGTCAGCATAAACTAATAATTGTATAGTGTAGAAAAGGCAATTCATCCAGTAGACCGGTTTCGTCCTTATTGGGAACTCATCAAGTACTGGCCAGAATTTGCCGCGGACAGGATACGAACCTGGGCACGTCTGCTTCGGAATCTGGTGCTCTAACCACTGAGCTATCCTGCCGCACTCTACACTACACACAATTTTCAGTTATATACTAACTAATGTAACTTGGTTAGTCAATTTTTCCTTTAGGTGGAGCTCATATGGCATCCATTTAGACCCAAAATTCCAACTAACCATCACCAATCTGTCATTACTGAACAGACACCACACTACATGTGGAAGTGGTATTGAAATGAACATTTATATAGTTAAACGAACATTGTTTGTGCGGGCGAGGATAACAATTATTATAATCAAGGTTGCGGTCTTGATATAAGCACATGACCCATTAATTAATTCCATATGTCAATATATACTAAGAATTGTTTAGGTTAGAAAAGGCAATTCATCCAGTAGACCGGTTTCGTCCTTATTGGGAACTCATCATGTACTGGCCAGAATTTGCCGCGGACAGGGCTCGAACCTGGGCACGTCTGCTTCGGAATCTAAGTTAATTAACTTGTCTTTTGTTCTTCATTAAACTGCACACTTCGTGTAGATGATTTGTCATATAATGATTCTTGTTCATCTTCCTTAATTATTTGATTAATCAATGTCACAATCTCTGCTTTTAGATTGACCATCGAGTACTATAAAACTTGTCGAAACATTTGGATTATTTAGTTAACCATATATATATATATATATATATATATATATATATATATATATATATATATATATATATATATTCATTAAAATATGCCTGATTCAACAGAACATTTTCTCTATATTTATTTAAAAAAGACATATTTTAGGTTATTAATTTAGTTCTTGGAAGTTTCAATTCCTAATTCTACGTTTATCGCACTTTTGCTTTAATAAAAGCGTGAAATTATTTAATTACATTTGTATACTATCGTTGCATAGGAGAAAGTGGGCAGTTTTCACTGTCTTCGTAACTGCCTCATTCTTCACATTTACTTAATAGGAATCGCAACAGACAGTCTGAAATTTAGTATATTTCTCTGTTTATCATTCAGATTCATTGAGGATAAAGTTATCACTACTTCAAATATAACGGAATCATTCTGATTGTCTTTGCGAGTCTATACAATCTCATTTCTGCTAAGTTTCTCTCATGTCACAGCCCCAAATGTTTAATCTATTTTTTTCTTGCATTATCAATGGTTTCCTCCATGTTTTTAAAATCAACCAGATGTATCATAGAATGCAATATAGATCATATTTTTTCTACTCTCATATTAGTTCAAAATTACGCTTCTTTTGTTATCTTTTCGATCTTTCCAACAAATAAAATCAAAATTCAAGCTTAAGAACCTCAGATAAGCAAGCTAGAATAAATGGTCATCTAAACCTACTAATATTATGTACAACGTTAAAATTTGGTAAAATTTACTAGAACGAGATATTTTCTGCTTTACTTGAGTTACGTCGATTAAACATTGTAATGGCTTGCTTAAAGTAGATTGAACTCAAATGAGGTTTTGAAAGATTGGTGCGCATTATATTCAATATATATATATATATATATATATATATATATATATATATATATATATATATATGTGTGTGTGTGTGGGGGGGGGTGTACATGTGTATTCGTACACGTGTATTATTGATGTTAACGAAGTTTTATAAAAATTTTATCTGAGTGCAGAACCGGTCAAATGCTTAAACATGATCATGCGTGCTATAATACTCGGATGCGTAGATATGAAGACCTATTCTTATTTATGGCCACTATTTTAGTTTACCAGTTTTCATACCGAGCATATTAATTAATGAGGTATTTTTTTGCTAATTTTAGAACATGTAACATGTTAGCACACTTTCAAGAGCATAGTGATTCAAAATAAGCGATGTTCCAAAAAGTGTTATTTCAGAGTGAGGCCCCATGTTCCATTTAAATTAGGATTGTCAATCATTTCAAGGCATTATATTTTACTGGTCATTGCTAAATGTAATTAAATATTTATTATGGTTATCTAATCATGCCGTGCACTTCATAATGTGTCACCATATTATTCATTAAACTGTTCATCATCGTTAGCATAACTCGTGAAATATCAATGCTTCATGATATTAGATTCCAATGCTCAATAAAATACTTTTCTCATCAGGCATTTTTTCTGATACACTGAACTTATTCAATCTAAGTATATTTATATTTCGTATGTTCAGCATAAACGACACCTACTAAGTAGTAGAACAGAATCACGTATCAACCCCATCTATATTAGGCAACGCGTGTTTGAATTCGGTACCTAAACCAGTGTGACCATTTCTAACTACAGGATGCAAGTACCATAATAGAGCTGTAACAAGTATGAACAACTTCTATACAGGGGAAGGCTGTTCACATTTACAAACAGTTAATATATTTATATATGTGTGTGGGTTTGTGTGTGTATGCTTGTGTGAAAAAATTTTCACCCATGCACGTGTGGAATTAATTTTTGAAGCCAGTAGTGTTAGGCTTATTTTATCCATAAGCGAATAGCTTTAACACTTCTGAAATGGAACATTTACAAGACATATTAATAGATCACCGTGAAAAAGATTAGTACAATTGCCTATCGTTTGCGTTGAAGCTACGCTGTGGGTTGTAATTAGGTTGAGGATCAAACCAAAATCTAGGAATTGAAACGTTAAAGGAAAATCTACAATGCCCTGTTTATCTTGATTATATAAGCGCATATTACACCATTATCCATGGGGGGATGAATACTCGACGGTTTGCAGGACGTCAATAACCGTTTTGCCTCTGAGACCTCAAAACTACGAATATAGCCGTTGTCTGACATTCCAGTGGATGTAAGCCTAATTATCATCTATACCATTTTCTGGTTTAGACTGATTAAGTATTATGAAAATCACCAAATTGTTTGTCGTTGAAGAAGTCTTCCGAAATATCCGGAGTAAATCTCATTATGCACGAAAATGTTAAGTAATTATTCTACTACGTTTTATCGTTTGAAGCATCATCTACAAATGTATTATCAATTATACATAACAATAAAATTGAAAGATTAAACTGCTGAAGTCAACGCATTAAGTGTTATTAATATGCAATCTAAGAGAATAAAATTCTAATTACAGTTTCTGTATCTAAATTGATTTCAAACTTTGCAATTTTGTTTCTGTAAAAATTCACTTCGCCATTAGTATTTGATTTTTTTCGACAAAAATGATTTTTCATTATCAACAATCTAAATTATAAATAACTGAATTTGATTTACTTTGCCTAAATTACAAAAGAAAATTTCAGTTCATGAATATTTAAATAGTGATTTCACCTCTCAACTCGATACTTCTTAATTACATAACAAAGTATATTTGCGAAGAATATATATATATATATATATATATATATATATATAAGTTAATAAATAATTATATAAATATATATATATATATATATATATAACAATCGATTAAGAAATAGACATCTAAAAAATAATAATTATAGGTTAGAATGCTTAATATGGAGCTTTTTATGCATTTTGACTTGGAATACAGTTATTTCTTGCATGAGATACAGAACACTACGATCTGTAGAAAAAGCTTTAGGTTGAATAACGACGGAATATATTCTTTATAATTTCTTTATTTCCATTGAATCGTAAAAGTTTTGGATCCTATCAAAGCAAATAAAAATTAGCAATTAATGTAAATAATTGAAAATATTGACAGAAGAATAATAAATTTAAGGTGTAGACGTCTGCAAGTCGACTGACATACTTAAGAAATGATACCTTAAATAACCTACATCAACATAGACAAAGATTTCTGGTTATATTCCTAGCACAGTCTTCAATTGTAACGTAACTGCAGGTGTATAATTCCAACTTATACAACCAAGCCACTTGTGACTCGTACGACAAAATGGCCTAAAGCAGGAATATAGTTATATATTGAGATATTTGTTGACGTTCAATTAGAATTTTGACTTTATCTCCGTCTGGGAACCTCTTGTTGATGCTGTCTCGGGAGTGCCGAAGAAGAAATAGCGCGGAGCAGACGCCGGCCAGTCATGCGTTTTTTGTTTTTCCTCACAATTAAGCAGCAAAATTTCGTTGGCTCACACGTCTGATCACGCTCGGGCAACAAATCGAAGAAGGCCGAAGTAAATTTTAATTATCTCCTCTTATATAGGCCACGCATGCGCGAGGGAGAATATCAAAATCTGGTTAACAATAAAAAATGTTTAAATAATTTTATATTTGCATATTATTGACAGATTTCATGATAATTGAAATGGAACATAAAACACCAACATTAGATTTATAATATTTCGATTTCAGTTTAACAGCAAGTGTGAACTCCTATTCCCCTCAACCGATTCATCATTAAACCCTGTATTCTATCCTTGAGTTTAATTTATTACACCAATCCGTAGCCAAGCAAGTGGGTTAAAATAGAAGTGAGTCCATAGTTAAGTTAAAGACTTATTATGGAATTTGAGTTTTATTATTACAAGTTAGTTAATTTAGAGTAGGTTTGTTATTAGCAATTCTTCGCGGGAATTATTACTATTAGCCAACATATTCTGAATTCGTATTTTATAATTCAACCACATCAGATTTTATCTATATATATATATATATATATATATATATATATAATATCGTATTATAAGTTTCAAATTAATACAATAGTACATATAATAATAAGGTGTGTTATGTTTTACTTGCCTAGTAACAAATTAGTTTAAAAATGACCGAAAAGAAAACTCCAAGTCCAGAACGTAAGATATAATCGCAGGTGCATATTTATTTAGTGCCTACCTGCGACTCATGCAATAGAGACGGTATTACGCCTATAACCACTACATATTTGAGTAAGAATGTGGGACAATTGAACAGTAAAATCTCAATACAAATGTGTGTATACCACAATAAGTCCTAGCTAGATAAACTCTTCGAAAATATGACTTCAAAGCCGACTCACTATATATAACATAAATACCGAGCCTGTAAACGGTACTAACAATATAGCTATTGTGTCAGTAGCAATTACAACACTATAGTTTGCTAGGTTGGTATGAAACAGATATGCAATGGATTATACTTTCCTTTCAAGCTGCCTTTGGTTTATCAATCTGGTTATATTTAATATAATTTGTTGCTAGGTGATCAATACCTAATACAAAATTGCATACATATTAGTTCATTAGACAACCTATATCTAATTACTTAAAATATTTTATTTGTTAATAATTTATTAATTTAATATAAAATAGGAATTAATCACAAATTTTGCATTTATTTAATTTAATTTTCATAGCAGTGCTGCAACACCACATTTCTATTCAGAAGAGGCTAAGACCCTATTGAGTGCAACTAGATCTTGCCAATAGCTCAAGCATAGACATGATAATTATAATTATCAATCTGGTTTGTTGGTGCTTATTTCAATACACTCGAGTGACTAGTGAAGTAGTTTAAAGCATCGCTGTTACACGTGCTTCAAATGTATATCGAAATTAATCTGGTGTCCTTTGACAATGTAATTTGGGCGGACAGGTTAGAAGTTCATCAGCAAATACACAGAATACAACAAGTTCTGATTGAGAATTTTGTCATCTTAAATGAAAATTCAAATGTAAATTGAGTAATGAGCTTCTGATTTCAATTCGTTTGTAAAGTGTCTATATAACAGAACCTCTTGTAATTAATTTTCACATGGTAAAAAACCAATGCAGTGTGGTCGATTGTTTTGTTTCAGAGGACCTTATTTATGATTACTTTAACAGGTACCATCCCTGATTAGTGGTGTGTCAACTTTTTGCATCGTCAGTGCACTAACCGCTCCAATCTCCTGTCTGCACGCGCCTTCATACCGTAATTCCAATGACAATGAAACACGCAGTCAGAACAGCATCATCCGGTTATTCTCTGGTCTGAACGCAACGATTTCACTTGAAACACAAACTTCAACTCATATACCCTTAGGCAAACACGTCCTTGCAGCCTGTCTTACATCCTGAAGTATAAATTTCTCCACCTTTCTTTGGAGATTGTCCTATTTAATCAATTATCTCTGCGACCTATTTGTTAATAATAAAGCCAACTAGAAGTTGAGCTACATGCTTTAATCAGCAGTAATAGTGAAATATTCCGTGAATGGAGGACAGGAGGGCAAAAATAATTCTTAACCAACAGTAAATTCCTGTTGGAAAGTACCTTAGTAATTGCTATTATAATTGTACATAAAGCCTAATATTTTATTTTTCATAGATTAATTAACATATAACTTTAAAAACTATTATTACATCTTTTATTATTTGTAAAACATAATAGTCAGAGGTATATCTAAATTCATTGCTACAACAATTATCTGGAGCCTAATCAGATCCACAACTCTCTCACTTTATTCATAAAAGATTTATAATAGCGTTAGAAATTCGTTGTTATTTGTTGCGCAGTGCGATCATCAAATAAACGTATTCACGATTTACTTTCACGGGTGGTTGAATTGCACTCTTAGTTCCACACTAATCCGATTGATCCACATTTCCAAGTACAAGTTGAACTCGGCTTCGTGATGGCTGGATCGTGATTCGTTCCCACTCTACGAAGGCTTCCAAGCGATTCATACCTACCACTGGTAAAGGGGTTCGCTCTAATTTTGGTTTTCTTGCTACCTTGCGGTACCTCATTTCCAGTGCCATCTTCAGGAATTCAGTAACACACAGTACATTGCTCACTAACCAGAATAAATTAAATTTTATTATATTCGCTTTAAAGGAAGTCTAATTAGCATCAATTTAAACAACAGATTCAAGAGGAAATATATCCTATCACTTTTTATCTGCCAAAAAGTAATTTTTTCGATGGTGACAGATTCTAACTTTCCATAAATTCCAGAAAACGCTAGCAGTACAAATCCGTCCAAGCAAGAAGTTGTGTGAGAAATATGGGATACCGAATAGTTATTGCAAGTAATGAGCTAATTAAAGGAATGAAAAAAACAGAGTTTAATTACTAAAACGTTTTGTTATTCAAATGATTAACAAGTAACAATAAAATTTGTGAAGTATCCAGGTCGAAATATATATTGTCAGTTCGAAATAAGAATAGATTGTTCAAACTTTGTCATACTCTCATGAACATTGATCTTTATAATGAGGCTTAACAGATACCTTTTAGATGCTCAAACTCAATTTTCGACTAATTCACATACGCTTACCTCGGTTTCCTGTTTAATTAGATATGGTGTCTGAAATCAACACATAACAAAAGCATGTTTCTTCCCGCGTGTATCTATATTCAGATCAAGAAAATATATGATACCAAATTCAAAACCAACCAATGTGCTATTTTGGTATATATGGTGAACAGCATTGACGGAGATAATTCTTCATTTCCGGCTGCCAGTGTGGCGATCTTAAATGTTTATGCTTTCTCGAAATTATCTATATCTCTATTTTATAATATAATTATCTACAGCCTTCCTCTCAAAGTCCCACATATAAGGTGATCTTCTATACTGAATTCTAACTAACAATCTCCTATTTAAAGACGAATGGCAGTTAAAGACAACTGGACGCCTATGCTTTGTTTTTTTGTGGTAAGCCACGCTTTGCCAATTTGTTCATCATCAGTGTTTAATGCTTTTTGTTAATTTTTTGTGGTTCTGATTCCTATC
>JAQBSW010004278.1:0-32500 GCA_029291075.1 Eudiplozoon nipponicum
AATGCTTTAAATCAGTTTGCAAGCTTGAGTAAACAACAACCCATTGATTTAACCAGTCGTCGAACAACATAACAAAACTACCGCCAGCCGCAACGCACTGACGCGTTTCGACCTTCCATGATCATCATCAGAGTACGACGGCAAACTGACTATCGAGGATCAAACCGCATTGAATATATATGTAAATCAAATTTAGATATGCGGCTCTCACCTCTAGCAGTCTTGCATACATTGAACTTGACTGGAAATGTCGGCTGCACATTTTCTATGCAGTCACGAACATTAACTGTTTTGCAGCTTTCGCCACATATACATATATAGACAATACAATTAAACAATAATTGATTGGGCGGGTGGTGGTAACAATTCTTTAAATCGAGTTTGCGAGCTTGAAGTAAACACCAATCCCATTGTATTTAACCAGTCGTCGAACAACATAACAAAACTACCGCCAGCCGCAACGCACTGACGCGTTTCGACCTTCCTTGATCATCATCAGAGTACGACGGCAAACTGACTATCGAGGATCAAACCGCATTGAATATATATGGAAATCAAATTTAGATATGCGGCTCTCACCTCTAGCAGTCTCGCATACATTGAACTTGACTGGAAATGTCGGCTGCACAATTTCTATGCAGTCACGAACATTAACAGTTTGCAGCTTTCGCCACATATACATATATAGACAATACAATTTAACAATAATTGATTGCGCGGGTGGTGGTAACAATGCTTTAAATCAAGTTTGCGACCTTGAAGTAAACACCGACCCCATTGTATTTAACCGGTCTTCGAACAACATAACAAAACTACCGCCAGCCGCAACGCACTGACGCGTTTCGACCTTCCATGATCATCATCAGAGTACGACGGCAAACTGACTATCGAGGATCAAACCGCATTTAACATATATGGAAATCAAATTTAGATATGCGGCTCTCACCTCTAGCAGTCTTGCATACATTGAACTTGACTGGAAATGTCGGCTGCACAATTTCTATGCAGTCACGAACATTAACTGTTTGCAGCTTTCGCCACATATACATATATAGACAATACAATTTAACAATAATTGATTGCGCGGGTGGTGGTAACAATGCTTTAAATCAAGTTTGCGAGCTTGAAGTAAACACCAACCCAATTGTATTTAACCAGTCTACGAACAACATAACAAAACTACCGCCAGCTGCAACGCACTGACGCGTTTCGACCTTCCATGATCATCATCAGAGTACGACGGCAAACTGACTATCGAGGATCAAACCGCATTGAATATATATGGAAATCAAATTTAGATATGCGGCTCTCACCTCTAGCAGTCTTGCATACATTGAACTTGACTGGAAATGTCGGCTGACACAATTTCTATGCAGTCACGAACATTAACTGTTTGCAGCTTTCGCCACATATACATATATAGGCAATACAATTTAAACAATAATTGATTGCGCGGGTGGTGGTAACAATGCTTTAAATCAAGTTTGCGAGCTTGAAGTAAACACCAATCCCATTGTATTTAACCAGTCATCGAACAACATAACAAAACTACCGCCAGCTGCAACGCACTGACGCGTTTCGACCTTCCATGATCATCATCAGAGTACGACGGCAAACTGACTATCGAGGATCAAACCGCATTGAATATATATGGAAATCAAATTTAGATATGCGGCTCTCACCTCTAGCAGTCTTGCATACATTGAGCTTGACTTGGAAATGTCGGCTGCACAATTTCTATGAAGTCACGAACATTAACATACATTGAACTTGTTAAATACAATCTGTTCGGTATTTAAAGCGAGAATTCGAAAAATATTTTGCTCACCAAAGGCCGTTTTATACCACATTCTTAATTCCCAAATAAATTTTAAAAAAACATGGTCGCACATGATATAAATTAAAATGAGTCAACATTTTGTGCAAATGTTTGTGTGTCTTAGCATGCAAGTATTCCACTTTGTGTTGTTTATTGGATAATTTAAAATATCCATTTATTTCCTCCTCGCTTTTCAAAATGTTTCTTGTACTTAGTACCAGATAATAGTCAGGTTGAGTTCCGGTGAAAAAATTGAATTTATAAATTTTGTTTTATCAAATCGATTTATAATAGAGTTATGCTTAAGTACATAATATAAATTTCAATTCAAATTGAAATTTGTATTATTTCTATAAAGTTTGTGATGTAATTATAAAACTTGTTATTTCTATTATATATATATATATATATATATATATATATATATATATATATATATATACATTTATTTAGAATAAGCTAAGCGTTGTATAATTTAGAAAAGGCATTTCATCGAGTAGACCGGCTTCGTCCTTACTGAGAACTCTACACGTAAACAGTTAAATTCTGTTTGTTACGGAGAACTAATATATATGCAAGTATGTATTAGGTTTTGCGAACCTAGTAACAAATTAATTCAGTTGTGACCAGAAGGATAAACCAAAGACAGCAAGAACGGAAAGTATAATCTCATGCTCATTCGTTTCGTGCTTACTGGCGACTCATCAGTAGGAGCCGGTATTACACCCTTTAACCATTATATATTTGGGTGAAGAATGTGGGATTGTACCGTCCTATTATCCCACATTCTTCATCCAAATATATAGTGGTTAAAGGGCGTAATACCGGCTCCTACTGATGAGTCGCCAGTAAGCACGAAACGAATGTGCATGAGATTATACGCTCCGTTCATGCTGTCTTTGATTTATCCTTCTGGTCACAACTGAACTAATTTGTTATTAAGTTCGCATCACCTAATACATACTTGACCTCTACACGTAGTTTAGAGAATTTGTCGCGTTCTCAGTTTCAAGTCCTGTCCATGGCAAATTCTGGACAGTACGTGTAAAATTCCCAGTAAGAACGATGCCTTTTTACTAGATGAAGTGCCTTTTCTACATTAAGCAATACTTTGTTTATGCTGATAATTTTATGCATATAATGCGAATGGTATTTATATAAAGATCGCAAACTTGATTTTATCACCGCTCGCGCAACCGATATTCGATCTTTTATAAAACAAATATATCTTGTCTACAACGAATCATCTTAATTCTGATCCAATTTGTACTAACTTGCTGTAAGATAGGTGAATAATGAAGACCTGTTTTTATGCTTTTAATCAACGTTAACTACTTTTTAAATTGCGATATTCTCTTTAGCATATTGTCCCTTTTTGATTGATTTTAGCTTCATCCTTTAATAAGGTAAATTTTGAAAAACTAACGTTAAAAACATTTCTCCTGGCATTAATTACTGGTTACGTGCAAAATTGTGCACGAATAGGTCTCTTCCCATAAAATTGACTATACTTTGTGCTATTTGAATTCACGTTGTAAAGAAAGTGTCATAGAAATTCTAATAAGTGATATTAATAGGGCAGATAGCAAACAGGCCGTAGACACATGATTAAAGCTTACCTTTGTTTTTGACGCCTGCTTTGAGTAACACACACGCCATGATTGTGGGAAGGATGAACGCGTCTATCAAGTTATAGAAATAGAGGTAATGAACACAGCTGATTGGTCCTTCTCATAATTCGCACTCTCTCTCTCTCTCCATTTTAACATTTGATTGTTTTATATTTCATATATATATACACACACACACATATATATATATATATATATATATATATATATGTGCGTGTGTGTGTGTTGGTGGTTGTGAGTGTGTGTTTATTTATAGAAACTTGAGTAGAAAATCAGAAACAAGCGGTTCGTACTTCCTGCATGTGGGAATGGAACAATAAAATTATAATCGACAGTCCAAATTAAAATTTATAGGTAAATAAGTATACACGAGATACACAGCTGCCTAGTTTATAGACAGTAATTACTATGACTTAAGTTAAACGTTAGAAATGAACCAATTAATGTCCAATTTGCCATCGCTTTATAGTTTTTCCATATATTATTTAATCAAGTTCCCACCGAAGCTAATAGGATCGTAATATACCTTTCGTCAAGAAATACGAACTTCCATGATCAACTCGTGAATTATTGCAGCCGCATAATATAATACCTAACATAAGTCTTAGTTACAAATTTATTCCACTAACTGTTTTTAAATTGTGTTGTCTCCAAAAGCATTACACACAGTGACTAATGTTTTAATGGTAGTAGTATATTCTTTTAATCAAGTTTGCAAGCTTGAAGTAAACACCAATCCAATTGTATTTAACCAGTCATCGAACAACATAACAAAACTACCGCCAGCCGCAACGCACTGACGCGTTTCGACCTTCCATGATCATCATCAGAGTACGACGGCAAACTGACTATCGAGGATGAAACCGCATTGAATATATATGGAAATCAATGTTAGATATGCGGCTGTCTCCTCTAGCAGTCTCGCATACATTGAACTTGACTGGAAATGTCGACTGCATAACTTCTATGCAGTCACGAACATTAACTGTTTGCAGCTTTCGCCACATATACATATATAGGCAATACAATTTACAATAATTGATTTCGCGGGTGGTGGTAACGATTCTTTAAATCAAGTTTGCGAGCTTGAAGTAAACAACAATCCCATTGTATTTAACCAGTGTGGCGAAAGCTGTAAACATTTAATGTTCGTGACTGTATAGAAATTGTGCAGCCGACATTTCCAGTCAAGTTCAATGTATGCAAAAATGCTAGAGGTGAGAGCCGCATATCTAAAATTGATTTCCATATATATTCAATGCGGTTTGATCCTCGATAGTCAGTTTACCGTCATGCTCTGATGATGATCATGGAAGGTCGAAACGCGTCAGTGCGTTGCGCTGGCGTAGTTTTGTTATGTTGTTGAAGACTGGTTAAATACAATGGGTGGTGTTTACTTCAAGCTTGCAAACTTGATTTAAAGAATTGTTACCACCACCCGCGCAATCATTTACTGTAAAATGCTAGTAGTATATTTCTGAAACACGAACTTGGACTAAATATAATTAAACTTTTATTCTAAATTTCGAGATTTCAAATGTAAAATAATTAGGAAGGGAGAGATAGAGCACGATCGGTATGACTTGTTAAGCATGCAACAGTTATTTTTGATGTCCTGAAATGTTTACTCATTATGTTCGAATCTGAGTTACAACAAAAATTTATTACAAGAAAAATGTTTAAAAGTTGTTGGTTTTTCTAAATAGATTTCGTCTTATTATTGAAAACGTTTTGTAAAGCTAACTTCAAAGAATGATCACCGATAAACAGTTAGGATTACGCAACAGTTGTTTAAAAATGTTATGCAAATCGATAGATCACTAACCTGTGAGATTATCCCTGAAGTTGCTAAACGATACAGAAATTATCTCTTTTGTCTAAGAAAAAATTGAAACTATAAATTGTCACAATTGTTTTGATCAATAGGATAGAAACATATTAGCAAAAATTAGAAGTTAATCGTTGTCGAAAATAGTCCATACCAAATCAAGTGATATTTATTTAGCTGAATAAAATAAAATCTTCTGTCCTAATGAGTTAGTCTGACATTAAATAGAAGAGATATTGGCAGCCAAATAATAAATAAAAATTGACAAATGCATAAATGAAAAGTTACAATATGAAATGAAAACGCTAATCAATTAATCGAACTATAACAATCAATTTGATCCATTCTAATATTAAGTAAGCGACACATTATCACCGAAGATTACTTGGTTATCAAATGCTGAGACAATATTTTATAATTATTCGTCATATCATGCAATCACCAACATGTACAGTATACAAATGTAATTCTCAACGATTAAGTTGGAGCAAGATTTTCCACACCTTTGCTCCAACGTCATTTTCAGACAAGCAGCTGATGGAAGGCTTAAAAAAGAAGGGACAAACGAGAACCCATCCATCAAGGACAATAATCGGAGAGCCAGAAAATGTACAGTATTCAAGATTTTACCGACCTACGAGAGCTATCAATTATCCCGCACAAGAAAAATGCGGTCATATCCACAATATACAAATGTATTTGTTTTAAACAGAAAACTTTTTCATAATTGTCAAATCACAAATTAATATATACATGTTTTTTGTTAAAATTGTTGATAATTATAAGCTATTAGATAACACAGATTATCCAGCATGCGCGCGTCATTTTTATATACATATACTTAAATACATAAAACTTGGGAATGATATCGCTATGTAGTTATTAATCGTCCAATAACATGAGAAAAATTTAGAATTTCGATTTGGCATTACCAGCATACATACGATTGCGATTTAGTTCTGCATTCGAAACAAATGAGAAATTAGATTATAGGAGTCACAGTCGGACGGATGTTATCTGTTACTACATCAAATATATTCCTGTATTTCTTATGATAGTCTTTAAGATAAAACGATTTTAAAACATAAGCATTACGGTGGTCGTTTGAATGTAATTTTAGCGAAACAGACATTGATTGCATTGGTGGTGATAAAAAAATTTAAATCAAGTTTGCGAGCTTCAGCTAAGCACCAATCTAACAGTAACTAATCGGTTGCACAACAACCAAATAAAAATGAAACTTGTCAAAGTAACAAGAGATTTATGAGAAGGCAATTAATTTGCTTATAATGAAACAAAATCTGAATCACTTATAATGAAAGAATATAAAGAAACACAATTCATCAAGATGAAGAGAGATAAAATTATCGGATTCTAGCTACAATTCAAGTTAAGCTTTATCAATACTAATAACATCAGGTGAAATTGGCACAATAGACAACCACACACAGTGCCTTCAAATTTTGATGTGTAAAATGATAGTCGATTGCGTAAATGAATTAAATTGCATAAGACAGGATATGTCCGATTCCTCTTTGGTTGTTGTGCCAATGTAATTTTAGTTATCTTTTATATAAGCAGGTGAGTGAGTTCAAGTTTACAATAAAATATTATTTGATTTTTTAATGTAAGTTAATGCCAGATAAACATAAATTGTTCAGACATTTGAAATAATTGTTTACAAAGATGATGCCTAATAATATATTCTAACCAATTTCATGTAAAATAATCGTTACCAGATAAAAATCGGTATACATTAATCGATGGCATGAAAATGGCATAGAATAATAACTTACTTTATTAGATATAACAATAATGGATTTCGTAAGAATGTTTAATCTCTAATTAAATTACGTAAATTCGGATAAAGCAATAGATTATTAAATGTTCAAAGTATAAATTTATTCGAAAGTAAATTTTACAACGTGTATTTTATGTTATTCAACAAAATATTAAATCATTTTAAACATAAATGCGTATCCTAGGTAAAAAGATTTTTAAGAAAAATAAAATTCATAAATACAGAGATACATGGAATATTATGAAATACAGCAAAATGTTAACAATACAATTCATGTGGTTTCAAACGACACGCTTCATTGAAGAATGAAGTTATTTGCATGGAAATGAATGTAATTAAAAAGCCAATTAACTTTAATTTACTTATTGTTTATTATAAACTAAGCACAAAATACCTGTGATGAACGCCAGAGCATGTTTCTTTGCAATTTTCAGAGAAAAATAATTTAAGTTGGTAAACCTATTTAAATTTACTCTAGAATAATGATCATAAATGCAGCAATTGTGGAAAATATCTCTTGGACCATTTGGATCTTACCTCAAAACAATGATAAGCGTTGCCAGTGTCCAGTAGTACCCAAAAGTACTAAGTTGAAATGACAGAACTAAGATTTCCTAATGGAGGATAATTAACCTTTAATTATTGAGAGTAAGTTGCAAGATCAACTGCAATTATATTCTATACTATGTCAATCATTATTTTCACATATATTGTGGTCACTGGTTAAAGAGTTTCTAATTCCCACATACATCATTTGACCTGAAATCTTAGTTCTTTAATTTAATATGGCGTGTATTGATCGATGGTTTTCTTCATATATCATTTTCTTTTAATTGATAGTAATATAAATAAATTATGCTTTCATTTCAGCTACTAATATCTATTAGATTTATATCTTAAATTGTATTTACTCTTACCTATTAAATTGGAATTTTTAATACGTATATTCTATACATTATTATATATATATATATATATATATATATATATATATATATATATATATATATATGTAAAAAAGTAATAAGTGACCTAATTAGTAAGAAAGAATTTGTAACAAAAATCTATCCACAAATAATAAATCTGGTTCGCGCATGGATAAATTATTAGGCGATGACTGTAGGTCTGCGATTGCATTTAATTTGTCACATTAAGATTTAGAAACACATTAAATTGTATGAGACCCACATCTCCCTGATCCAATTAAATAATATAACATTATATATAAATTTGTCCAATCGATAGGTCTCACTTGCCTTATTTCTCGTTTTATTTAAAGGCATTTGAAATTAGCAGACAATGGCGAATGAAACTGCATGCTCAGAAAGCCACTAGTAAAGAAATATAGTTGTTGGGTTGGTAAAAAATGAGCTGGCTAATTGTAGAGCAAACCGTGGCGTAAAATGTTTTATTCGATGTCTCTGTTAGCTTGTAATAATGTTCGAAAACCAGTCAAAATATATGAGAAGTATTTAACAATGTGTCTGTTTCTAAACGCACCAGTTATGGTCATGCATAGAAGGTTCGAAGACGAGGTCATGATCTGCAACTTAAAGAAGAACATCTTGTCATTTTGTAGTAAGAAAAAACATTTACTGAACGCATGGGTTTGACACACGACAACCAGAACTTTGATTTTAGTCCTTATTTTTAGAAATGGAGTGAATTAGCAAATATATAAATGAAATGACTTATGTTAAATGCCTAGTCAAAGTGAGTTCGTCGTGCGACAGAAATTGTTTTCAACTTTATAATAACTCTTTACGTTATAAAAGATCACTTTCGGTATTTCCAAGTACATTATTTTAATTGAGACGGACAGATAGCAGCATAGTATTCGAGACTTTCACAATATCTTTTGGTACAAAGGCCAGGCAGCAAAGATTTGCACAAATAGTGGCAAAAGTTATTTAAAATCATATTACCCTTCCAATGAACAAAGCTTAAACACAACATTATCAGTTACAAGTACTGTTTACTTCTCATTTCCTCCTCAAATATACAAAAATGAACAGAAATATATATATATATATATATATATATATATATATATATATATATATATATATATACGTGTCTGTGTGAGAGTGTGATTATGTCGTGTCCATTCATAGATAACCGAGCAGAAAATGACAAAGCAACTTTTCGTGTATTTGATAAAATTTCTATTTATCTGTGCTCACTGGAATGAAGCTATGAATTTTATTAAAGCTAGCAATCGAAAAGAATCTTTCAGAGATCTTGATGAACCAGTAACATTGAAATTTCGAGCGAAAAGATCGTTAATGTGGAAAATAAAATCGTCATAAATACAATGTAATTGGTGTTTATAGCTGGCTCGCTAGCTTGATTTAAACAATTGCTACCACGTCTCGCGAGATCAATGATTGTTTAATTGTTCACCTCATATAAATATATGGGAGGCTACGAAAAGTTAATGGTTGTGATTGCACAGAAATTGTGCAGCCGAAATTTCCATTCAAGTACAGTTTATGCGAGACTACTAGAGGTGAGAGTCGCATACCTAAATATGCTTGACTTAAATATGCATTGCGGTATGATCCGCATTAATTAATATTTCGTCATGAACTGATGAGGATCATACGAGGCCGCAAAGCGTCATTGTATGTGCCTGACGGTAGTTTGGCTATATTGGGCCCCTGATTAAGCAGAATGGTATTGGCGTCTATATCAAGCTCGCAAACTTGATTTAAATAATCAAAATAATTATTTTAAATATCTAGAATTCCCAGCAGACTTTCTTTATATATATATATATATATATATATATATATATGCACGGTTTCAATTACTTACGTTTTTGCAGTTATTTGAAGACAAAAAAGAATAATATTTAAGAAATTAGGGCGCGCTACAATATCTGGAGTTCTATGTGAGTTAATGCTGACTGATATTGGATTTGTAAAATATCCCGAAATATCACCAACAAGATCTGATTATAAAAACTGGTATAATTTGATAGATCATGCTTCACATCTGAAATTATTTAATTGCGCAGAAACTTATGCATTTAAAAATAAACATTTGATTGTGCTTAACGATATCAGCTGGCATGCAGCCATCAAAATCCGATTCGCGTTGATAAAGGCAAGAACGTTGTTTATTTGGACAAATCTGGCTGTGCTCAAAAGACGAATACGTGTTGATTGATAGTACAATATACATGCATCTGGAGAACAAATGAAATGTAACAGGTAAAGTTGAGCAGAAGTTAATGAACTAAATTACAATGTATCCGATGTCTGTTTATTTGATAAAGCCATTATACAGAAGCTCATGTACGTACTACCAACAGTACACAAATCAGGTTGAGCTATAAGACCGCAACATGCATTGGCTTATTTGTTAATCCGTATTCTAGAATCGTAGCGTAAATAATTTTGTCAATAATTAGTTGACCATTTTTTGAGTTCGTTAACACAATTTAAGATACAAATGTCAAAAATAAGTTTTCGTTGGCTTTGGGTTTTATGTCTTTGTTTAAAAACGTTCAAATTGAAGAACTTATTGAGATTATAGCTCAGACGGTAGAACACAAAATATAAAAATCCATAGTTACAGGTCGAAACCAACGCTAACTTATTTTGCTATGCACGAAAGATGGTGTTTTGTCTTAATGGAAACATCCATAAACTTGGTGACGGTGTAACAATGTGGAGCTCCCCCCCCAAAGTCATCTTGAGAACACATTACCACTCAGAGAAATAACTAAATGTTCGCAGTATACACGTTATGTTAATGATAGGTTTCTTTTACTTAAATCAGAACGCAATCAGGAAAAGTGATTCAAAGCTTCAGGAAAATACAATATCAGCTGCACATCAAAGAATGAGGAAGTTATTTTTTTTTTTTAATATACTACTAAAGAAAAAGTTTAATGCTAAATAAAATATAACAAATTCCCATGAATTTTTCGATATTTGATTGCGGAGTGCTAGCTTCATATTTTCCAATGCCGCGTTTTGCTAATGGGTGATAGAATCGCATTTACATTGTGACGAATACCTACTCAGCCCGATCGAAGACAAAACGAAATTGGAAATTTTGATCAATCCGATCTTTGTGAAACTGTCCGTGCAAAGCTACTACCCGCGTACGCAAAACGCGGCATTGGAAAATTCCCATGAATTAACCTGGCCTGCACAATGTTTTCATTATAGGAATTTCGTGACGTTCGTATATAAACTATGGATAGTTCGCGGCTGATATTTAAAGAATAGACATACTGGTTGGTTCCAGATTCCAAACTCGATGAATATATTATAGCAAAATACGGTCTAATGTCTAATGGCTTTTCGAGATTGAGTCAATTGGTAAATGGGTTAATCCAATGAAACTGACTTGTTTACGACCAAATAATAAAGTAATTTACTTAAACATCCGATTTAAGATGTGCACTGTTTTCCGCACAAAACAGGAGAACTTCGAAGCTGCAATAAAATATAGATTTTATGCAACTAGACTGCGAGTGTTATTAAAGGTATCGCATTTACATTTACCGACAGAAACACCCGTTAATATCTGCATTGAACATATTTTTTTTATAAACAATCGTAATTTGCCGATCAACTGCGGTGGGCCATTAGGCCAGTAGGTTTACAACAAGAGTTAAAATTAATCTAAAATTAAACGGCATTGTAAAATTATATGTCGAATAGGCATTTACTATTGCATAGCAATATATTGAAACCATGCTGTTATGTCGTGCATTGAGCTTGAACTGGAGTTGATGTACGAAAAGTAGAGGTCTTTTACACTTTAAATGATCTCCCAGTTTAAATTTTCTGTTTATTTTTCAGTTTATATATATATATATATATATATATATATATATATATATATATATATATATATATATATATATATAAATGCTCACCAGCCGATTCTTTGAGGAGATAATGCAACTGAAACGGTTCTTACGTTTAATAAACTTTTATTATATTATTTTACATGAGAAATTTAGTACAAAATTAATATAATATCATATTCCGAAGGAATTATTTAAAATTCATTGTACCCTTCCCATGTGCAAAACCAAAAGGAAATTTTATCAGATACAAGAAATGCTTCTTTCTCATTGTCTCCTTGAGTGTCTACTAATGAACATATCTTTAAATATAAATTGAAAGGCAAAACATAATAGAAATATGTAAACACAGAGAGAGAGTGTGAAAAAGATAACTAATCAATTGTGTGCGTCACCTCCAGTGTAAGCTCAATGCCTGAACATGCTTTTTTTGCTTGCATAAATCCGACTTCAATTTGTTTATCCATAAGGCTTCATATGTGGCTAGCTCCCTTTCGTTATTGCATTTAGTAATTATTTTGAATGCTATGTCTGGAGAACATACGAGAGATGTTTCGTCGATGTATTGCGCACATTTAATGCAGCTAAACTTCGAGTATTATTTAGGGTAACACACTTGCCTTTCATTTCCAGCCACACAAAAGCCAAGTGACTAATGTTTCACTGCCATATAACCATAAGGAGTGAAAAAAAGTATATAAGTGAATTTAGATAAATTATTATTGAGATTTATGAGAGAGGGAGAGGGGTAGAGAGAGAAGGAAAACCTTGCTACTATGAGTAAATTTATCAGGATAACTCACAGAAATGAGGCAAACTAAACCTCTCCACAACACCATTATGGCCAAGTAAGAATTCGGGTAAGGCGACATCAGCAACACAAGACACTTGCCTTTACCAACAATCAAAGCGAAACAGCCGTTAATTTCGATATCAAATATTATTTACCAATATACATGCGCAAGTTGTCGATCAATTTACGTAGGCCGTTCGACCAGACAGTTAATTACTCGAATGAGAGAACATTGGAACTGAAACGCCTGTTTTAAATCAATTGGTGAATACACGTCAACAATTGCGCAACACATCGTCGAAACATCACACGTATGTTCTACAGACGTAAAATTCAAAATAATTACTGAATGCAATAACAAAAGGGAGCTAGCCACATTCGAAGCCTTATGGATAAACAGATTGTAGCCGGATTTATGCAAACAGAAGAAACATGTTCAGGCATTGAGCTTGAACTGATTGTGACGCACACAATCGATTGGTTTCCACTTTTTCACACTCTTTCTATGTTTACATATTTCTATCTTGTTTTGCTTTCCAATTTATATATAAATATATGTTCATTAGTAGATACTTGAGGAGATAATGAGAAAGAAGCGTTTCTTGTATCTGATAAAATTTCTCCTTCTTTTTGCACATAGGATGAGTACAATAAATTTTATTGAAGCTCGCATTTAAAATGAATTTTTTAAAACCATTTAAAAACTGTATTATACACAAATTTTATAGTTCAAGTAAGTGATTAAACAGCATAACTAATCTACCGATAAAAAATCTTCTATTAACGCCATTCGATCTTGTTTTGTTATTATCAGAGCACGAACGAAAATCAACTAACGGGCTTCAAATATCGTTTAAATAATCATCTAACCCACTTTTATAGTTGCATTTTTTTAAATTTGAAACAACGATGCCAAATTTCACTTTTCCTCGCTGTTTCAATACGCAGCATTTTGCTACAATTTTTAAACGCGAGATAAATGGTACACTCGAAGTGAAAAAACGCATTTATTTGTCCGAGTTAATGTTTACTCTGAAATAGCCTTGTATATTTACTCTAGTACACCAAAAAAATGTAGAAAAAATTTCTGTAAACCGAGGTTGGACGCGAAATATTGATTTTTAATGATTTCATGTCCAGCTATTTCTCACAGCAATAAACATCACTGGGAAAACAAATTTATATAAGGCACAAGTTTTAAATAATAAAGCATATTAATACTAAACAAAGAATAATGGCATATTCAAAATTTTTATTAGATATAGGTCATCGCTTTTTTATTGATATGTTAACTCATATTGGACTGGGAGAAAATGCAATGATTAGGGAGAAAAAATGTGGAATGTCTCTAACGCATTGGTTCAATGTCACTCATCTAGCCAGCAGCAAAACAAATCACCACGTCTAAAACCCAATTTATACTAATTCAACGGGTGGAATGTTTAACAAATCAATTAAATTATTTTATTAATAGTGCGTCTTAGGAGCCAACTAACTTCATATATTAAGACAAAAACCTGTAGAATGTACAAAGAATCATCGTAAATAGAGAACAAAGGACATTCTGAAAACCATATTTTAATCAAGTTTGCGAGCTTGAAGTAAACATGAATTCCATTATATTTAACCAGTCGTTCAACAACAGCACAACTACAGTAAGTCATACCTACTGAGACGTTTCGACGTGATATGATGATCATCAGAATAGGACGACAAAACAGCGAAGTGAGGATCAAAACAGAAATATATATGGTATATATATATATATATATATATTTCGAAAGAAAAAATTTTCGTTCCGGCTCTCACATCTAGTAGTCTTGCATACATTGACTGGAAATGTCGGCTGCACAATTTCCATATAGCCACGAAAATTAAATTTTTGCTGCTTTCGCTACAAGTCTATTTTTTCATTCCAAATATATGTATTGCGGTTTGATCCAAGCTAGTCAGTATTTCGTCGTGCCCAGATGATTATCATGGAAGATCGGAACGCTTCTGTTCATGTGAGCGACCGTAGTTTTGCTGTGGTGCCACGACTAGTTAAATGAAAATGGATGTGTTTATTTCAAAACAACAAACCTCATTCAAATAATTTTTACCACCGCCTGCGCCAAAATTGATCGTTTAATTGTATTACACACACACACAAAAATATATATATATATATTTCGAAAGATGAAAAAAATGTTCGTGACTGAATAGAAATTATGCAGCCGTCATTTCGAGTCATGTCCAATGTATGCGAGACTACGGGATGTGACGGCTGAATATATAATTTTTCCATCCAAATATATGCAATGCGGTTTGATCCTAGCTAGTCAGTTTGCCGTCGTATTATATTGAAGATTATAGAAGGTCGAAACCCACTGCCTCGTGTGCTTGATCAAAGATTTTTGTTATTCGACGACTGGTTAAATATAATAGAATTGGCATTTACATCAAGCTCGCAAACCTATTCAAACAATTTTACAACCACTCGAGCAATCATTGCTTTAATTGTATTATATATATATATATATATATATATATATATATATATATATATGTTATAATGGCTGCAATAAGTTAATATTCGTGACTGCATAGAATTTGTACCACCGACATTTCCACTCATGTACAATGTATGCGAGACTATTTGAAGTGAGGGCCGCAAATCTAATTTTAATTTCCAAATATATGCAGTTTTCCGTCGTAAACTCATGATGATCAAAGAACATCGAAACGCGTCAGAATGTGTGACAGACGGTAGCTTCATTATGTTGTTCGACGTCTGGTTGTATAAAATGTGATTGGTGTTTACTTAAATCTCGTAAACTTGATTTAAATATATTTTTGACCAAAACATTCATTGATTGTGTAATTCTGAAAACCAGTTACTTTAGTAAAGCTTTATACTTTGCCTTAAATCACCATCAGTTATCGCGCATTTGGGACTATCAGGAAACCGATAAGTGAAACAGATTAAAGTAGATTTCATTTGCATTACAATATCAAAGTACTAGTTCCTTCTGCAATAGTTTAGATCATAAAGAAAGGAAACGTGTTGCCCTTCTCTACCTCGAGAGTGTATTTGATGTTTGGATTGGCTTCATTGTGCTGATGAGGATTTTACCTGGGTCTGATGTTTCTGTGATAAACAATAGTGGATCATTGGCATAACTTCTGCAAAGTCTACTTTGTTTAATTATGTATGATTGCTCATGTTAGTGCATATATACATCTGCCAAGAGACGTGCAAAACCGATACCCGTAGCTATACCTTTGAACCTCGGAAATATTTAGCTTAAAATCTAAAATGCATGCTTATTGCACATGCTAATATGAGGCCTTTAAGTTAATTTTTGTATATATGGAAATGTTTAAATACTTTCTTAATCAAATCACAATAGAGCATCGTTTTAATTCCAGTGGAAGTTTCGTAAATAAGAATGAGTTTTCAAGTAAGGCCAATTTACTTCCTATATTTTAAAATTAAAATTACCTGATCTGCGTTTTGACTAACACAGCTTTCATTGTTCCAGTAATTTTCTTTCATCAAGATATTTCGGCCAAGCTTACCGTAGGCATTTCACGAAACAAATGAAGCAAGTGTGTTATTTCCTCTAGTCATAATATTTATATACCACAGACTGACCTTTCATTAGATATTCGCGTGTCACATGTGTGTGTGTGTGTGCATTTTTATAACCGTTGTTTTCATCTAACTAATTTCGACCAGAGTGGCTGAATAATAATTTATCAATTGCATGCAATAACTATTCGTTTTTAACACATTTAGTGTAAATGACGTAACTGAGATGGGGGAGACCCATAATTCAGAAAACACTCGTCATAAAAACATGCCATGAGTGATTAAACCAGAAGTCCGAAAGACTATTGCACATGTTAAATTACAATTCAAACCACTAGGTTGTACTCAAGATAGAGAAGTTAATAACAGTTATTGGCGCACGCCACGCATGTCCATGTGTATGTGTATGCATAACTAAAAAACTTGGTTAAATTATTTTATTTTGATACACATGTACGTACATCTAAATGAAACTGCAGTCAATAGACATTAATTTACCCTTTGCACGCGTCAGACAAATTATTACTTATAACTATTGTATTATTATAATATTTCAATGGGTAGGGTGGGGGTGTAAAACAGAAAATTAAGGTTGAAATCACTATTTGTTTTAAAATCAAATGAACAGTTAGAGATGAAATTTTGAAGACTATATTCATAATAATTGTTTATTCATTTGTTGAATAAAAGCCCACTAATTAGTCAATCTTAATCTGATGTTCTTAATCTTTTACTGGAGCTAGCTTCAGTTACCAATTCATGCAATCGCCTTTTTCTTCCACTAGCTAGTGCAGTATTCCAAATTGGACCTAAGGATTTTCAACAGCTGTTTCATTCATAATATTATCTCTAGATTTAATTTCTATAGATTCCCTAATCAATCTCGTTATCCTATTACGACTACATATTGCTATGCGTTTGCATTCCTCCCAGTCGATAGTATGCCCAGTCTCCACTTCATGACGAGCAAGATCAGATTTAGCAATATGTCCATATTTACACGCAGTTTTATGTTCACCTCTTCTTACTTTGATTGGACGCATGGTTTCACCAACATACTTGAGACTGCAATCATTACATGGGATCTCATACACTCCTGAAGTGTCTAAGGGTTCAATCTTTTCTTTTTGGTTAGGGAGTATAGTGCCTAGTGTAAAGGGCTGTTTTAAAACGGTCCTTATATTGTATTTTAAAGCTATTGATTTCACTTTCCTACTTAATATAGAGTCCGGTAATACCATGACCTTCCGCTCTTCCTTATCCTTATCCGCTTTTGTGTATCTCAAACTAGGATTAAATTTCTTCACCATGTCCCTCATTGTTGTATCTATTAAATGAGGAGGGTAACCATTAGTCTTAAATATATCGCGTAGTCTGTCTAATTCTAACTTCCTATGCTTTATATCTGTTAACTTGAGACTTCTTAATGTTAATGACTTTAAGATCCCGACTTTCATACGAAACTTCCTATATGTCTTTTTCCTTGATGTTGTTCTGATTAGGGAAATTTCGAGTTGATTGAAGCAGTTTGCTGAGAGACTTATCTGGTTTATTTCGCGGCGCGTTGATCACTGAGGCTGACAATTTTTCATGAGCATTTATTTTGCCCCACAGTCTTGCAGAATTTTCTTCACACAGGTTTTGCTGTTTCAACTTGTTTTATGAATCTTGGTCTGTTTTCGGAATCAGCCGTTGAAGATAAAACGTGCTTTCCATCTGTTTCAGACCAAAATATATTTGTATTATATATGTATATATATATATATATATATATATATATATATATATATATATATATATATATATATATCTTTAGAGATTACTAAACCGCTCTACAATCTTTCATTTATATACATTTCTGGTTTTATTGATTATGCGGGTGGCAACAAATCTGACTCGGTTTTACTTATATTTCTTGTTTAGAAATAGAAGTAAAACCGAGTCAGATTTGTTGCCACACACACACACACACAAATATATATATATATATATATATATTGATGAAACATAACAACAAGACTCCAGACCGTGGATGTTCGCGACGCATCACTTCATGAAGCTAGTCGTCGTTTTTCTGTTTTGCGACTGGTTGGTTCCACCTGAAATGATGTCTTTATCTTATTTTTAAACTGGATTTAAATAATTAAGTTTAGTTTAACTGTCCTTGGTATTATTTTAAAACTCTAGGCATAATAAATATTAGCGATAAAGCCACCTCGGAAAGCTTATTGCTTTTACCTATACGAATTTTTTTGCAAAGCTGGTTAACATTAGGAAATAATTCTGAGCTGTATAATGATGAATTGAATAGGATTCACGATAATCATTGTAACATTTGGGCTGCAAATAACACTTAACTATTCATTTCTACAAGTTTATCCTCCCATTAAAAAATAAATAGCTATCTAAAATATTTATGAGGTTTGACGGATACACTGCTTTTTAAAACGTGTGAATAAGAGTTACAAACTCAGTATACCTGCCAAGACTTCAGGTAAAATAAATTTTAAAGGTAGCCTTTGGTTTATGAATTGTTTGAAGTTAAATTTCAAATTCATTGTGAATTTTTTAATAAATATAATGTTCAGAACTATTAGATATTCTATTCTAATTTTACTTGGTAACAGTGTAACTATAAAGAAAATCTAAATAATTGGATAAAAATATTCAATTTCAATGTTGAACAACAAATTTTTAAAATTCTCACATCGGAAATTTTTAGAAAATCAATAAATGGTTTTTCAGTATGTTCTCATATAGTGTTATCCATGTCAAAAATCCGTTGATTTCCTAAATTTAATTGGCAGTGTTAAATTCAACCTTAAAATTAAGTTCTAGTGTTTTATAATCGCTTTAAATCTGAGACAAATTATCGCCGATTTATTCATTAACTTGGCTTCAGCAGCCATTTATTTCATTTTGAAGATCCAGGCAAATGACAGACGTCTTACACATAATACCATACTTCGAGTTTACGAAATAGCGATCGGTTGTCGAAATTGTCGTTTCCCTTCACTAATTCATGTCAATTGTTTTAAAAATAAAAGTTTATTTTACCAACAAGAGGAAAACACAAATCGCGTTGTATCTAAACAGTCGCACAACATAGCAAAACTATCGCCCATAACACGAGTTGATCTCTTTCAATCTGCCGTCATCATCATAGAAAACTGATTATATAGGTTAAAATCGTAAGACATTTATAAGGAAATCAGAATTATATATGCGGTACTCAATTCTACTAGTCTCGCATGCATCATACTTTAGGCCAACATTTAGAACTTGATACAAACACCAGTCAAATTGTATTTAAATAACTATGATTTAAACTTCAAGATATTTTGTAGTTGGTACTATTTTTGATTCAGTTAAATACAAAAATGATAGATCGTCAGCTCTCCTGTTGGCTCTAAATACCACACAGTAATTACAGACCCTTTATGCACGACGATAATCCCGTCCAGAAAGCGAAGACAATTTTTATTCCAACTGCTTTTACAAAAGCACCAATTTAATGCTTTATGTTTCTAATTATTCCATTAATTTAGTACTCATTGAGTATGCATGTACATATGATAGCAATTTTTTTTTAATTGAACGAACTTTGATTGCGCGGGTGGTGATAACAATTACAATAAACAAGTTTACAATCTTGATATAAGCATCTGACATATGTAAGTAATCAAGATCACAACCTTGGCTGTAGTAACAAAATTTGTTCACAATGTAGGGTTGTGCGTTAAACGTCTAGAAAATATGTTTATATAACTATAATTTTAATGTAGGCGACGCCTGCGATTGGTACTGTAAGACTTGATAAGGAGTCCGTGTTCTCTTCATACACCACAGTTTAATTTGCATTAAAGCAGGAAAGAAGAAAAACACCGTGACTCGAGAGACAAAAATTTTACCAAGCTGGTAAAGCTTTTACTAAAATTTTAAATTGAATACTATGTTATATCGGTGTGTCTGTGCTCCTTTAAAATTTTTGTGCCATTACTTTTTCAAGTACACCGAGATATATTGCCATTAAAGAACATGCTTTCCAGGGCTGGTTTTTGTAAATCACTTTCCACCTCATTTCAATCTAATTTATTCAGACAATTTTATTTACTTCGCCCAATATAACACGCGTCTCACACGCAAGTCCATTTCCGGTTGACTGCATGCGGATGTACTCGTTGTCACATGAAATCGGCGATTGCGATGTGCATGCTTTTAACACAAGCTAAGCAATATTGCATGACAATAATAACACAACTAATAACAATTATCAATCGCATAACGTTGCTCTAAAACCTTTAATAAACACCTGATTCATTATGTACATACATTTGAAAGTATAAAATAATTATTTTATAGCGTAGAATAGATAATTTATCCAGTAGACCGGTTTCGACTAAATTGGGAACTCATCATGTACTGTCCAGAATTTGCTGTGAACGGAGCTCGAACCTGGACACGTCTGATTCGAAATCTGGTTCTTTAACCACTGAGCCACCTTATCGCACACTACACACAATTTACAGTCATTTACTATTTAATGTAACACGGTTAGTTTTTACTTTTAGCTGGAGCTTACATGGAATCAATTTAGATACAAAGTTAAAAATAGCCATCCACAATCTGTCATTACTGAAAAGACATCATATTAGATGGGGAAGTGGTATTGAAATGGACATTTATATAATTAGTCGAACATTGGTTGCGCGAGGGTGATAACATTTACTATAATCAAGGTTGCGAAATTGATATTAACAAACGTTTTTCAGTGTAAACTAAGAATTGTTTAGTGTAGAAAAGGCAGTTCATCCAGTAGACCAGTTACGTCCTTATTGGGAACTCATCAGGTACTGGCCAGAATTTGTCGCGGACAGGGTTTATTTCAATACCACTTCCGAATCTAATGTGATTTTTTTTCCAGTAATGACCAATTGCGGATGGTTGGTTGAAACTTTGAGTCTAAATTGGTGCCATATGAGCTCCACTTAAACGAAAATCTAACCGAGATACATTATTTAGTATATGACTGAAAATTGTGTGTAGTATGCGGCAGGGTGGCTAAATGGTTGGAGCACCAGATTCAGAAGCAGACGTGCCCAGGTTCGAGCCCTGTCCATGACAAATTCTGGCCAGTACGTGATGAGTTCCCAATGAGGACGAAACTGGACTACTGGATGAATTGCTTTTTCTACACAATATAATTTTTAGTTTATACACATATATGTACGTAATGGGTCAGGTTTTAATATCAAGTTCGCAACCTTGATTAAAGTAAATTTTATAACCGCCCGTGCAACCGATGTTCGTTTAATTAAGTTTATATGTTTGTGTCTGTATTGTTAGATTGAGAATTTACCAACTTTTCGTATTGTTGGCTGTTACGTGTATGAATTTTGTCGTTTTTCGTTTCGCATTATTCTTCAATTTTGTTCTGTCCACTTGGTGACAGCGCAGGATGTGCGGTTTGTAGTGTTCAATGCTAATATTGTTTTGAAATTTCCTTCGTTGTTGACAATGGCTGTGATACCGTATGTGTAGCCGTTGATTCTTCAGTTTGTTGCCAATGCGATCGAATTCTTTAAATCAAGTTTGCGGGTTTGAAGTAAACACAAATCCCGTAAAAATAAACCAGTCGTCGAATAACTTAGTATACATATGGAAAGCAAAATTAGATATGCGTCTCTCACCTCTAGTAGTCTCGTATACATGGTAGTTGACTGGAAATGTCGGCTGCAAAATTTATATGTAGTCACGAACATTAATTGTTTGTAGCTTTCGCCACATATACATATACAGGCAATACAATTTAACAATAATTGATTGCGCGGGTGGTGGTTACGATAATTTAAATCGAGTTTGAGACAGTTCCCGTCAAGTACAAATTATGCCAGACCACTTCAGATAAGAACAGCATATCTAATTTTACTTTTTACACATATACATGCAATGCGGTTTAATCCTCGCTAGTCAGTTTTCCGATGAACTCCGATGAAGCTCGAAACGCGTCTCCGGTGTTTTATCTAATTTTTTAAAATTGGTAAATATAATAGAATTTGTGTCTACTTCAATCTCGCAAACTTTATTTAAAGAATTGATAACACCACTCGCAAAATCTATTATTGTTCAATTGTATTGTCTATATATGTGGGTGGCGAAAGACGCAGACAGTTAATGATCGTGAATGATTAGATATTGTGTGGACGAATTTTCCAGTCAAATTCAATCTATGGGAGACTACTAGATGTGAGAGCCGCATAACTAATATTTCTTTCCATATATATGCATTGCGGTTTGATCCTCGCTAGTCAGTTTGCTGTCATACTCTGATGATGATCATGGAAGGTCGAAAGGCGTCAGTGCGTTGCGGCTGGCGGTAGTTTTGTTATGTTGTTCGATGAATGGTAAAATACATTTCGATTTGCGTCTACTTGAAGTTTGCAAACTTTATTTAATGATTATTGTTTAATTGTATTGCATATATATATATATATATATATATATATATATATATATATTTGTGACTAAAGCTGCAAACAGTTTATAGTTCAGTGAATGCGTAGAAATTGTGAGACCGACTTTTCTAATCAATTACAGTATGAGAGATTAATATATGCTTGGGTTGCGATTTAGAAGAACTGCAAGTTTCTAAAGCAATTATTCATTAATGCCGATCCATCCGCAATGCATATATATGGGAAGCAAAATGAGATATGCAGCTCTCACCTCTAGCGGTCTCGCATACATTGAACTTGACTGGAAATATCGGCTGCACAATTTCTATGCAGTCACGAAAAATGATCTGTTTGCAGCTTTCAACATATATATATATATATATATATATATATATATATATATATATATATATATATTAATATATATTATAGGAAATACAATCAAGCATAAATTGATTCCGCGGGTAGTGGTGATAATTCTTAAAATTATGCTTTCGAGCTTGATGTAAACATCAATCCCATTGTATTTAACTATTCATCGAACAACAAACCAAAACTACCGTCAGTCGCACACACTGACGCGTTTAGAGCTTTCATGATCGTCAACCGAGTACGGCGGCAAGCTGACTAGCAAATATCATTCTGCGCATAAAATTTACTTGACTGGAAATTGCAATTGTCCAAGTAATTCATAAATTGCAGTCGTGCAAAATAATATCTTTTAAATTCCAAAATTATCGTGTAGCAGAAGTCGGTATTTTCATCATCGTCTTTAACAAATTAACTAAAAATAAGAATTGTTTTTTCACTTAATCCTCCAAATCTTTCCTAAACTTATTTTGTAATTAATCCGACAACTCAGTTATGACGAGATCTGGCGAAAGATATCCTTTTTATCAAAGCTAGGTATGTAAACTCTAAAATTAATTTTGATCTAAATACACAAAATATCTGAATCTCAAATGTGTTTATTTCGATGCTAGTGTGTTTATAATTTATTTATTTTAGACGTAGAATACTAATATTTCTATTTGGCGGAATGATCCTTAAATATGGTAGCCTTATAGCAAACGAAAGTAAATGTTTTCAATGAGTATATATCTTTTTATATAAAATGATTCATTAAAAATATCATGGTGGGATTTTCGGCCAGAATATGATATATTTTTGAATAGAGGCAATTTCAGATTAATAATTTGAAATCGATATGTCAATTCCACGAAATTTCCGTTTGAAAAGAAATATCCAAACGAAAGTTAAATAAAGGATATTTATCAAGAATTTTTATAAAAGTATTGAAAAACGTTTATAAAAGGAATTTCTTCAAAAAACTCAAAGAATGCATTTTTATTTATGTTTCAAGATTGAAACTATCATATAATTCGATTTTAAAAGATAGCATTCGATTAAGCAAAATAAATAATTTAAAGCTCGTTAAAGATAAACGTCAAACCAATTTTCCCTTTGACGATATAGAAACTAAGTTTATTTTTTTTAACCAAATGTAAAAAGCAAATAAATTTAAGATGGTTTGAATATAATTCTGAATTTCATTAATATCTGGTTTCAAATTGGAAACCAAATCTGGTGATATATATATATGTATATGTATATATATATATATATATATATATATATATATATATATATATATATATAACAATATCCTTATTTTGCAAGTATGTATTAGGTTTTGCGAACCTACTAACAAATTAGTTCAGTTGTGACCAGAAGGTATAATCTCATGCGCATTCGTTTCGTGCTTACTGGCGACTCATCTGTAGGAGCCGGTATTACGCCCTTTAAAACCTATATATTTGAATAAGGAATGTGGGATAATAAGGCGGTACAATCTCCTAGACGAATGTGTAATCCTGTAGTAGTGAACTTTTTTGTTACTAGGTTCGCAACACCTACTACATACTTACATATATATTAGTTTTCCGCAACAAACAGTATTTAACTGTTACATGTCCTCATTTTGTTTTGTCTAAGTATTTTTTTTATAATCCGTAAGGACGGTGCCTTCATATTACCCCACATTCCTCAACCAAATATATAGTGTGCATATGGCCCAATACGGTCGGCTAGAGATGAGTCGCCAGTAAGCACGAAACGAATTGGCATATGCTGATTGTGATTTATCCTTCTTATTTTATTTCTTTGCAACAAACAGTATCTAAGGATACATGATTTCCTCTTTAGAAGGAATCACTTGATTCTCCGTCCAAATGACTAAATAAATCATATTGATCCATAGATTATTCGATGCCTAACTTTCACAGCTTCAAATCAACCATATAATATATTTTGTGATTTTCCTGTAATTCTTATCAGTTATCGGTACAATGCTCTGTCTACCTTATATCATGTTATTCGTGTGCCTGTTTGCACGGTCAATAATTGCAGCCAGTCCATCGCCAGCTTCGTATCCTGTTTTATAATGGAAGCTTTTTAAAAATTTTACAATTGTTTATATTGCTACTAGAGGAAAACAAACAAAATTTAAATATATGTAGCTTCATGTAAGGAATATATGTTGTTCGGTGAATTTAAGTGCATGTTATTAAAGTAATACAGTTTTTATACTTAATTCAGACATAAGAATCGTCACATTTTTATAAACCTCAAGTCTGCAAAACAAAATAAGTCATCATTATTTTGAAGTAGAAAATTTTTGAATATATCACAGAGACTATTCAACGAAAAATGTCTACTTCGATAAATTTGTCAGACTTGCGTTGCATGAGCCACGAGTTTTATTGCAATTAATCACAACTCGTTTCCATTGTATGAATTAAGAGACGTTATTTGAGTTGATAGAAAGAAAATAGAGGGTATGCAGCACTAACTAAATTGAAGGAAGAACAAAACTCAATAAATGCTATCTTTTAAAAATTACATTCTTGATTTAAATGTCAGCTAAATCTAGGTCAAAGCTTTTCTCGCACTGACATTTGAATTCTCTATTTTATTTCAAATTGAAATATTTTTAATTTTAATTACGTGAAAATTCTTGCATAATGTATGCTTAGTGTTTCGATCACATCCTACAAAACTGACTCTCTTTTATTGGAAAACTTGCAAACGCGTCTATGTGCAGAGTTGAAATTAATGAAAGAAAATACGTGATTTTCAATTACGTAGAAAAATGCTGCTTTGGTAAACGAGTTCCGGTTGTCCTGTTCGGTTTACGCAATATAAATTTCATTGTTAACCTGATAATATGGCCAGTTCCTAAATAATGGTGTAATTATTTGCTGTTTGTTTCTATCTCTCTCCTCTCTCTCTCTCTCTCTCTCTCTCCTCTCTCTCTCTCTTCATTCCTAGTGTTTTGTGAGTTGGAATAGTTGGACTTGCTTCATCGTATACTGATAAAATTTTGTTTGTAAGCATTGATTCTAATCTTCTGAGTGCGTGTTTTTCATAGCAAAGTAGAAACAGAATTCAAAGGAATATATTGAGTTATTATTACCTTTAATCTCCCTAAAAGATCAAACATTTCTTTTCGAAGTTGAGCGAAGCAACGTCTAGAATAAATTAGGCGAAAAAATAATCGCACCTAAACCGAAAATTAGAATAAAATTGTTTAGTAAAAACGACCAAGGAATTTTTTAATTTATGTGTATGAACAATGCATACAATGTACATCATTGTCATTTTCAATGATGTTGTCTCAATTAGATGTCCAGAGCAAATTACCGCAAATTATACAGATTATTTTGAAAATTTATTTTTATTAAATCGCTTGCAACAACAACGGTAAATGCAGACATAATTAATCTTTATAATACAAAAATAAAAAAATGGAAACTGAAACTAAATGCGCTTGGAATGTCATAAATAAACACCAATGAATTGCCATTCTTTTAACTGTGAATCCCTAAATGCAATGTACATATACAATACTTGTCCCTGAACTTACAGAGTTACCGTTGATTCAATTATTTACCATTTAATTATAATTAGTTTAGGAAGTTCGAGAAATTTATCACATTGCATTGAAACACTTTGTATGTATAAGCTGAACTCTAACTATATTATATTAATGCAGTTATCCTTTTTGAAAATTTATATTCATTTCAAAAGAAAATGAAGTTGGCTATTACATCACCAAGGTTAAATCGATTTGTCGATTGATTAAAAATATTATTTTACAAGTTTGTTTATTTTATAAATCCAGACATTTTTCATTTTAGCATAAGACATAATGAATAAAGTGTCATCCCAGTCTGAGAATTCAACTGCAATTATTAAGCATTAATCTAATAATTTAGATCAAATTGCAATTTTTTATCCCATCTATAATGTATCGCAGATCACACTGACACGTTTGCATTTAGAAATAATTTGTTGCATTGATGAAAGAACAATCTTTATGCCATTTTTGGTGTTTTGTTCTGCGCTCAGTTTTGCCCCAACCAGATTTACTTGCCCATTAGAAATAAGCGAATTAAGCTTCCTTTGCTACTAGGACTTATCTCTGAATATATTTATAGCTATGTGGCATTTATGCAGTTTTTAAGTGTACATCTATTAATGCCTAAGATGATTCTTTAAATCCAGTCTGCGAGTTTAAGGTAAATACCAATCCCATTGAAATTTAACCAGTCGTCGAACGACATAGCAAACTACCGCCAGTCGCACGCACTGACGCGTTTCGATTTTCCATGATCATCATCAGAGTACAATGCCTAACTGGCCATCGAGGACCAAACCGCATTTAATATATATGGAAAGCAATATTAGATATGCGGCAATCCCCTCTACAAATCTCGCATACATTGTATTTGACTGGAAATGTCACGAACATTAACTTACCTGATCTGCGTCTTGACTAAAACAGCCTTTATTTATGCATTAATTTTCCTTCTTTAAGAAAATATTTCGGCTGCCTTTATCGTTAGCTTTCTCCGGTTGGTCCATCCTCACAAGTTTAACAAATGAAACTAATGAAGCAAGCGCGTTATTTTCTCTATAATATGGCTAGAGGAAATAACATGCTGGCTTCATTAGCTTCATTTGTTAAACTTTTGAGAATGGACCAACTGAAGAAGACTAACGATAAAGGCAGCCGAAATATTTTGTCAAAGAACGAAAACTACTGGAAAAATGAAAGCTGCATCAGTCAAAACGCAGATCAGGTAATTTCAATTAATTCAGTTTCTATCACAAACATTGATTGTTTGGAATTTCGCCGCACACACTTATATAGGCAATACAATTAAACAATAATTGATCGCGCGGGTGGTGGTAACAGTTATTTAAATCAAGTTTGCTTGATTGCAGTATTGACTAAGTTGTTGTTGTTGATGAGGATGGTGAAGATGATAATTATGGGATTAATGATGATGAGGATGATAATGATTTTGATGTTGATAATGGCGGGGGGGGGGGTAAACGTGATGATAATGTTGATGGTGGTGATGATGTAGATGACGACGACAATGATGATGATTCTGCCGATGATGATGATGATGATATTTATGATGACAATGATCATAATGATGATATTGATGATGATGATGATGATTACGATTATAATGACGGAATAAGTTGGTGTGCCTCAAAGATTGTTTGAAAATTTGGTTATTTATAGATAATTAGCCTATGATTTCATCTTTACTTTGTATCGATTTTGAAGACAGAATTACCTTATTAGACTCGAAACACCAAATTGTTTGGTTAATACACCAGTTCGACCAATTGGATTTTAGGTGATTAAGTCAAAATTCTACTTACCACAATTACCGCATCCGCATTGTTACCAACACAAGTTTGTTCTCATTATTTTTCGTTGAAGAATTTTAGTGACACCAGTTAGAATTCCCTCATTTGTCAATAGCTCATCTCAAATTATAAGACCGAACACATAAAGCAAATTTTAAATTTCATTTAGGCCGAAAATAATAGCCAACTGGCTATGCATTTGATAGGTGCAAGTCGCGTTTGTGTACGTGTTGTACTGTAGCGACGCAGATTAATTCGCCGACATATGGCCGAAACTGACTTCTGGACTTGCGTTTATCACAGTGTGTCATCGCATCAACATAGACTTCCGTCAGGCCAATCTTCTTGTTGTTGCACAAATAAACATACATGATCATATTATCTATTAATTGGACATCTACGTGTGTCGCCGCAGATCTTTAACAAGTCAGTTCCTGAGCCTTCGAACAGCAACTCACCTCTCTGGTTTTGACAACTCTACGCATCCCGGTGTTTAGAAGTACTTTTAGGCACTACAACACTACCAATCTTTCTCGAAATTTGCCGGAGAACGCAATTTCGGCCCTGATAAATGCCACCAACTGTAACCTTCTCGTATTATCTACGGTTTGTTTACTATTTTTAACGTCGTACTGCATTTACATGTAGTCGGGGCGTTTAGAGTAAAAGCAAAAATTGAAAACAAAAGTGGAGGAATGTTAATTTACCATTTGCAAGCGTCAGACAAATTGCATTATTCATATCATCTGAAATGACGAAATTAAGAGTGACCTCAATGGTTAGAGACAGGAACAAGTTAATGCAGGTAACCTTTACTAAAACCATGCCAAGTTAAGTAATACAAATAATTTCACCTAAAACCATATAAAGATTTCAAAAGACGAATAAAATAATAGTAATCTGAGACTATATTCTATAAACGACTAAGAATAGTGCATTAAGATTAACTTATTATAGGGTTTATAAAATGAATACTGTTTAATCCATTATTTCGAGTAACACACATCCAAAATTTCCTCCTCTAATTCCTTTTGTATATTTTCCATCAATTTAGCGCCCTTCTTAGTTTGAGCATTTCTAATTGACATTTTCATTCATTATCCACTTTCGTCAGAATGATCATTATGCCGTTAGGTAATTTCCGTAATTTTATTGTTAGGCCTTACCTATTTCACTTCACGCCTTAATTAAGTTTTATAATTTCCTAATCATGGAGACACTCCTTAAAACACCACCTCATATGGTATTTATAAGATTATTAGTTTGACGTGTGCATAGTTTTAATAAACATGCAATCACTTGAGTTTCACTTATATGGATATATATGTGTATATAATTCGTTTTATCTGTTAATCTCCAGGTAAATTAAATGTGCTCGCGAGTGACTTGCGTATCTCTAATTAAACTGGAGTATATATAATGAGATTAGCCATTGGTAAGAATAAATGTAGGGGGCAAATTGAAATTCCGCACATACATTTATCGTTAATCAGTTACCTCGGCATTATTTTAATAATGGTGTATGAGTTAATACTCAATAACGTCATTTCAAATAGTAGTTTTGTTATGTTGCCCGACGAATGGTTAAATAAAATGGGATTGATGGTTACATCAAGCTAGCAAACTTGAATTAAAGAAAAGAACAGTCGTTTTGACATGTGGAAGGAGTAAATTAACTTTCATGTACCGAAGTTTAAACTAGAATGTTGTACACATATATTTAATTATATTTAACTGAATACTTTGTACTTGTAGACACGAACACACGAGTACGCGACGCGTTCCAATCTATTCAGGCGTTTATTTAGCTATTATGATAATACTTAGGTCTGAGTACAGATTAAATGATTTATTGAAATCTCACTATTGCTTATATAGGTCGGTAAAATCTTGAACTTCCTTCATATTCAGATGATGTAATTTTTGGCCTCAATTGATGGGTTCTCACTTGTCCCTTCTTCTTTAAGCCTTCAATTAGCTGATTGTCTGAAAATGACGTTGGATCAAGATTTTCCATTGTTCTTTGTCCTATATTTCGAGACTTCATTTCCAGTCTCATCTTCAGGGTTGACACAATACGCACAGGAGTAAAACACAACTTGTGACAAATGTGGTATCCTCATTCAAGACAGATATATTTATATCTATTTTAATTCTAAAAGTATTTTTAATTGTCTTCCTAATATCCGGTCTTCATACCTAGTCTCTAATACTCAAATGTATACAAAAACTTATCCCTGTCCCCCTCTGCGCACACAACTACCTATAAACATGTGTATTTTACTAAAGTGACATTTATTGAATAACTATAAGCACACTTAATGTATTGATAAACACGCCTATTACTGATATCTATATTTTAATTGCTGTTCCGGACGTACACATTTGTCACAAGTTGTGTTTTACTCCTGTATGTATTGTGTCAACCCTGAAGATGAGACTGGAAATGAAGTCTCGAAATATTGGACAAAGAACAATGGAAAATCTTGATCCAACGTCATTTTCAGACAATCAGCTAATTGAAGGCTTAAAGAAGAAGGGACAAGTGAGAACCCATCAATTGAGGCCAAAAATTACATCATCTGAATATGAAGGAAGTTCAAGATTTTACCGACCTACGAGTGCTATCAATTGTCCCGCACAAGAAAAATGCGGTCAAATCCACAACAAGAAAGACAGCACTGAGAAAATAAATACATATTTTGTTGCTTATATAGTTTTCAACATTGTGATGCACAATGGATTAATGAAGTGACACTTAAATAGATCCTAAAATTCATTCGTGTTATTTCTGAACCAGTAGTAATCCTGCGTTGGACACAAACAAGATCAGATAATTAAACAACACCCTGTATTGCGACAATATATTTCTTGAAATCTTTGTAATGTACAATGTAAAAAACTCGAGCTCAAATGATACTTAGATCTTACCTGATCTGCGTTTTGACTAACGCAGCTTTCATTGTTCCAGTAATTTTCTTTTAGCAAAATATTTCGACCTACTTTACCGTAGGTCTTCATCAGTTGCATTTCACGAAAAAATGAAGCAAGCGCGTTATTTCCTCTAGTCATAATATTTATATACCTCAGACTGACCTTTCATTAGATATTCGCGTGTCACATGTGTGTGTGTGTGCATTTTCATAACCGTTGTTTTCATCATAACTAATTTAGACCAGAGTGGCTGAATAATAATTTATCAATTGCATGCGATAACTATTCGTTTTACACACTCAATGTAAATGACGTAACTGAGATGGGGAGACCCATAATTCAGAAACACTCGTCATAAAAACATGCCATGAGTGATAAAACCAGAAGTCCGAAAGACTAATGCACATGTTAAATTACAATTCAAACCACTAGGTTGTACTCAAAATAGACAAGTTAATAGCAGTTATTGGCGCACGCCACGCATGTGCATGTGTATGTGTATGCATAACTAAAAACTTGGTTAAATTATTTTTGATACACATGTACGTACATCTAAATGAAACTGCAGTCAATAGACATTAATTTACCCTTTGCACGCGTCAGACAAATTATTACTTATAAATATTGTATTATTAGAATAATTTCAATAGGTAGGGTGGGGGTGCAAAACAGAAAATTAGGGTTGAAATCACTAATTGTTTTAAAATCAAACGAATAGTTAGAGATGAAATTTTGAAGACTATATTCATAATAATTGATTATTCATTTCTTGAATAAAAGCCCACTAATTAGTCAATCTTAATCTGATGTTCTTAATCTTTTACTGGAGCTAGCTTCAGTTACCAATTCATGCAATCGCCTTTTCCTTCCATTAGCTAATGCAGTGTTCCAAATCGGACCTAAAGATTTTTCAACAGCTGTTTCATTCATAATATTATCTCTAGATTTAATTTCTATAGATTCCCTAATCAATCTCGTCACCCTATTACGACTACATATTGCTATGCGTTTGCATTCCTCCCAGTTGATAGTATGCCCAGTCTCCACTACATGACGAGCAAGATCTGATTTAGCAATATGTCCATACTTACACGCAGTTTTATGTTC
>JAQBSW010004278.1:37500-71232 GCA_029291075.1 Eudiplozoon nipponicum
CGAGTGCTATTTTTCCCAGTGTAGTTGATCGTTTCACCTTGTTGCGCAAATTTGTATTTTGCACATGGTAACAGCGCCAGTGTGGATTGCAGTGTTGAACGCTCATATTGTTTGGAAACTTCTGTCACCGTATGCGCCTCTGTTATTTCCTCTTCAGTTTGTTGCCAATCCGATTGAACGTTTGTTGATTCTAGTCGAGGGCCTGTTTGGTCTTGCCTGGATACTAGTAAATTGTTGTTGAATTGTGTTATTCTTGGCCAGTCGATTAGAATATTTTATGTTGATGAAACTTTTGAATATTAAGGTCAGGTGCTTGTTGTTTTATATAAAGAGCTTCGTAAAAAAATGATAATTTTTCTGATTTTGCTTTATGTAGAATTGCGAAATTATATACATCCCAATATATATTGAAATGAAAGATTGGAGAATGAAGTTTAGTAGTCTCGAAATAAATGGCCATTATCCACATTTTTATTAGTGTGTTTTTTCTTCCTATTTAGAATTATACTGTGTAATATTCGAAGGCTATGTGCATAATAAAGAATACACACATACACACATATATATATACTTATAAATATAGAATTTTTCCTTTATGCAAGTTATGGAGAATTCCCCAACGGGGAAATTTATTATTAGACACCTGAATGCGGCAGGAGATTTAAAGAAAGACAAAAGTATCTAAGTATACTTCTAAAGGCGTTAGACAATAAAGTTAAACATTGTACGCACTCTTTAACTGATATCAACCATCTTTCAATATCTATAATTAATTTCCTACTTATTCTTGCCTCTGATATTTTTTCATACCCCTACAGCGACAAATATTTAAAAAAACTTAAATCAAACCAAATATGTATACCCTTTTCATTTTTTGCCTGTATTCTAATATTCTGTTAATTTATTGGAAGATATAACTACGCATTTCCTTCCAAAATGAAACCCTCGAACAATAGATTTAATTGCAAATTTGACAAAGAATGATTTAGAATAAGTGAATATGATAAAACTTTGTGACACCACGTGTTAAAAGCGGGGAATTCGGGGATGTATGCAACAACCAAAAAATAATAATTTAGATATTGCAACACAATATCTAGAGTTCAATCTCTCAAATTTTAGAAGCCCAAAATAATTTAAGTTAATCTATTCGTGACAGAAAATAGACTAGTAGAGTCAAGGAAAGGGAAACGAAAACAGTCGACGGAAACAGGACACATACTAGTTAAATACTGTTTGTTGCGGTGAACTAATATATATGCAAGTATGTATTAGGTTTTGCGAACCTAGAAACAAATTAGTTCAGTTGTGACCAGCATGAACGGAAAGTATAATCTCATGCATATTCGCTTCGTGTTTACTGGCGACTCATCAGTAGGAGCCGGTATTACGCCCTTTTGGTGACGAATGTGGGATAATAGGACGATACAATCTCCGAGACGAATGTGTAAATCTGCAGTAGAGTAGCTAATATCGTATAGTCTCGACAATGCGACTTCAACGTCAACTCACTCTATATAATATATATCCAGAATCTGTAAAGGATACTAACACTATGACAATTGTGTTAGTAAGGCCAGAGTGAATGGATTCACTGGAGTAATAGATGTTCAGAAATATTTATAATTCTCAATTTCGGTGTATTTTAGCATACATTTATATCCAACATGTTAGTAACATGTACCGACTTGGAAACTATAGTGTTAGTACAATGTAACTTTTCGTTACAATAATGTTGGTATCGGTTACTAACACAATTGTCATAGTGTTAGTATCCATTACAGATTCCGCATATATATTATATGGAGTGAGTTGGCGTTGTAGTCGCATTGTCGAGACTATTCGACGTTAGCTACTCTACTACAGGTTTACACATTCGTCTAGGAGATTGTATTGTCCTATTATCCCACATTCCTCACCAAAATATATAGTGGTTAAAGGGCGTAATACCGGTTCTACTGATGAGTCGCCAGTAAGCATGAAACGAATGTGCATGAGATTATTATTTCCGATCATGCTGTCTTTGGTTTATCATTCTGGTTAAAACTGAACTAATTTGTTACTAGGTTCGCAATACCTAATCGATACTTGAATATTAGCATTCAACACGGCAATTCGCACACCCTGCACTGTTTCCAAGGGGGCAAAACTAAATTGAGGAACAAAGTGATACGCAAGACGAACTTCAGGGAAAAATCTTTCATACTGGTAACAGTCGACAATGCTAGCAGTTATTTAAATCAAGTTTGAGAGCATGAAGTAAATACCATTTCCATTTTATTTAACCAGTCGTCGAACAACATAACAAAACTACTGCCAGACGCGTGCACTGACGCTTTTCGACCTTCCATGATCATCATCAGAGTACGACGGCAAACTGACTATCGAGGATCAAACCGCATTGAATATATATGGAAATCAAATTTAGATATTCGGCTCTCACCTCTAGCAGTCTTGCATTATTTGCAGTCAAGTTCAATGTATGCGAGACTACTAGATGTGAGAGCCGCATATCTAAATTTGATTTCCATATATATTCAATGCGGTAAGACCCTCGATAGTCAGTTCGCCATCGTGCTCTGATGATGATCAGTGCGTGCGACTGGTGGCAGTTTTGCTATATTGTACGACGACTGGTTAAATACATTGAGATTGGTGTTTACTTCTAGCTCGCAAGCTTGATTTAAAGAATTATTACCACCACTCGCGCATCACTTATTGTTAAATTGTATTGCCTATATATATATATATATATATATATATATATATATATATATATATATATATATATATGGCGAAAGCTGCAAACAATTAATGTTCGTAGTATTCTTTATTTTTCTAGTCAATCTAATGTATTTACACTATTAGAGGTAGGTTTACTTTCTTATTTGATTTATATGTACGTGGTTTTACTTTCGATAGTCAGTTTGCCGTCGTACTCTGATGATGATCATGGAAGGTCGAAACGCGTCAGTGCGTTGCGGCTGGCGGTAGTTTTGTTATGTTGTTCGATGACTGGTTAAATAAATGGGATTGGTGTTAACTTCAAGCTCGCAAACTTGATTCAGCAATTGTTGCCACTACTCCGCGCAATCATATCTATTTGAACAAATACGTGACATCCTTGTAAAAGTGAACTAATTTGTTACTAGGTTCGCAACACCTAATGCATTGCAAATATATTAATCAATATATATATCAATCAATTATTATTAAATGCTAACAGTTAGTTAAATCTTAATCCATCAATACAAGAAGGATCAGATCCCAGACATCACTTTGCAATACCACGAGAAAGAACCCTACACGTAAACAGACCCACACAGACACAATTTCTAATCTGTTCAAACAAGTAATAGAATTAAAACCGAATCAGACTAGTTGCAACGCACATAATTAAATGGAAATCGAGGATGTATGTAAATAAAAGATTGTAAGGTGATGCTTAGTATTCTCGAAATTGATAGCCAATATCGATTTCTTATTAGCGTTTTATTTTTATTATATATATATATATGATATATATATATATATATATATATATATATATATATATATATATATTGGAAGTCCAAACAATACAGGAAACGTAAATCTGGTGAAAGTGAGAAATATGTGATAACCAATCAATTGCGCGCATCATGTTTATTTGAGGCTCAGTGCTCGAACATGCTTTCGGCGCATGCATGAATGCGGTTGCAGTTTGTTTATGTGACTATATCAATTCTAGTAATGCCTTTAGTAGTTATTGTAAATGCCACGTTTTTAGAACATATGCGCTAGATTCAAAGGACATGCTGCGCAATTACAGACATGCATTCGTCATTTCATTTGAATCAGGCATCAAAATTGCAATGGTTTTTCATTCAAATGATTAATCGTCTGGTCGATCGGCCTGCGTAAGTTGTTCGACAACTTGCAGTATTTTATTGATAAATAATATAACAGGTCCATATTAATGATTGTTTCTCTTTAATTTTTATTAATTTAATTTACACACAAAGATTAAGCTCATATAACTATGCGTGTTAATGCCAAATCAAATTTCTTCTTTATTGTTTGCGAAACGGCATCCCTCTCACATGGAACGTTCAGATGGATTGCTTTCATTTATGTTAACAAATACCACAGTTTCATTTGGTTCCCTAATTTAATAATTTATTTAATCAATTGTCTAGAATAGCCATTACACATTGGTTAGTTTTTGCTTTAGTTTATTGGTCAACTTTTGAATCTAGATTGACCAATCTGCCAATTCTTGTAAAATAGCTACGAAATTTGAAAGTTTATGTTGAAAACCACGAAATTGCTCTTATAAAAATACGGTGCATACCAGGCTGGTGATTGGTAAATTGTTCTATTTTATTTACTATTAGATTCTACCTTTAGTAGTACATCTAAAAAAGGCAGACATTCGTGGTTCTAATTGTCTGAAGTAAAACTAACATGTTATGTTTTTCTTAAAATTATAAAACAGTGTTCGTGGTTGCGATCTACTTTAAAGAACAAGGGAAGTATGACCAACATATCGTATTTATTATACACATTTATTAATGTCACGATTTAATGATGAATTCTCAAGATGATCTAGAATAATCTCAGCCAACACTAGAGATACAGAACTCCCCATTGACAGGCCATCAATCTTTAAATCAAGTTTGCGAGCTTGAAGTAAACACCAATCCCATTGTATTTAACCAGTCGTCGAGCAACATAACAAAATTATCGCCAGTCGCAACACACAGACGCGTCTCGAACTTATTAGAGTACGACGGCAAACTGACTATCGAGGATCAAATCGCATTGAATATATATGGAAACAAACATTAACTGATTGCAGCTTTCGCCACAAATACATATAAAGGCTATACAATTAAAAAATTATTGATTGCGCGGGTGGTGGCATTAAATTGCTATGAGTTTGAAGTAAACATCAATCCGTATTAATTCATCGTCGAATAACATAATTATTACAGTCAGTAATACGTTTTCGACTTTCCATGATGATAATCAGAGTACGACGGCAAACTGATTTTCGAGGATCAAATCGTATTCAATAATTATGGAAATCAGATTTAAATATGCGGCTCTCACTTCTAGCAGTCTCGCATACATTGAACCTGACTGGAAATGTCGGCTGCACAGTTCTGAAATTGTGCAGCTGACATTTCCAGTCAAATTCAATGTATGCGAGACTGCTAGATATGAGAGCCGCATATATAACTTTGATTTCCATATATATTCAATGCAATTTGTTCCTCGATAATCAGTTTGCAGTCGTACTCTGATGATCATCATGAAAGGTCGAAACGCGTCAGTGCGTTGCGGCTGGCGGTAGTTTTGTTATGTTGTTCGACGACTCGTTAAATACAATGGGTTTGGTGTTTACTTCAAGCTCGCAAACTTGATTTAAAGAATTGCTACCACCACCCACGCAATCAATTATTGTTTAATTGTATCGCCATCAATCTGTTCATTGATGACTGCAATAAAATGAAATTTTACATATTTTAGGCATATTAAAATAACCTTGCGTATAGTATGACTTGGGGCCAGAGATGTAAACAGTTTCTTCGTTTGGAAAATTTGTTTAAAAAAACATAATATAAAATGACACTATAATATTATTTTAACATTTATATATTGAATTTTATTAACAGATTCAAAGGAATCAGGAGCTGCACAATTTCCTAATAGCTTGCGCAATGGTTCTTGTATCATTTATACATGATGAGGAGTCGAGAAATGACCATCGAAAATATTGATCTCATTCGACACAATCTTTTTTACTATATTATTAGTCCTTAATTTGTTGGCCTATATGATCCAACTGGTTCGTTCTACAGTGCAACGGCCTCATCAATGAAACCGGTACGCCTCATTAATGAAACTGGTACCTGTTAGTATTTTAAGTTAATTAATTACTTCGCGCTGAACTTGGTCTATTTCGTCTGATTTACCTCCGGACGAGTGAATTTGCTTTTGTTATTCAGCACTTACTTTATATTTTTTAATTATTCAGATTTTTCTATAATAAAATCGCTTTTGCCTTGATCTGCGAGAAATATTTTGATGTCTGCGTTTCTGCTGATATTTCTACGCGCTACTGAATGTTGCTTTATCATTGCAAGTTGTGTTGCGCAATTGAATGATTACAAATTTAAAGTCTATTCAACAAAAGTAGCCTTATTCCAGTTTTTATAATCAAAATTTGCAGGTTCTAAGTCGGCTGTATGTTCAAATAGCAATTCAAATTCTGGTTCAAAATTAACATTGCTTGCATCTCAAGGATGATTTCTATGACTTTAGCTCATTCATAAAGCCTCCTTTGTTAGCTGACCGAGGTGTATATGTGAAAGTTTAAGCACAAATTAGTCAATATCACTCGGTGTTAAATCGCGCCATTATGCGTGAAAAAGTTTCTTGTTACTTTTTTACATGTAAAGGATAGTATCAATATATAGTTGTTGCTGTTCAAAATTCTCTATGTAGGATTGTCAGTTAGACCACAAAAACTTAAAATTCTACAGGTGACAATTAAAGAAATCTTAATCTATAACAATATTTATTGTGATGACTTAAAAGCTGCTGTCGTTACGAAATAAGTTTCGTGAGGTCTATTTAAGTACCTAAACAATACACGCATTGTGAATCGGGTAATCCAAGCTAAGACAAAAGCTTAATTCAGACTTTATTTGTTCTAACTATTCAACTATACATTTAAATGATCATGGGTTGTGCTTGCGAATATAAAAAATATGTTATATCACAGTTGCGAAATTTACATGAAAGCATATCATATTATATATATATATATATATATATATATATATATATATATATATATACTCATTATAAACTAAGCATTATAAAGTGTATAAAAGGCAAATCACACAGTTAACTGGTTTTGTCTTCATTGGGAACCCGTCAAGTACTATCGAAAATTTTCCTTGGAAAGAGCTTGAACTGCTTTAAAGTTTGAAACTCTAAACACTACGCAACCTTGCTGTGTGCTATACAAAGTTTTCAGCTCTATATGTATATGCATTTATGAGATCATGTTTGACCCAAAGTTCCAAATAGTCAACAGAAATCTGTCACTATTGAACAGACAACATGCTATCCGTGGAAGTGGTATTGAAGTTAACGTTTACAATTAAACAATTATCGGTTGCGCGGTAGGTGATAACAATTAATTTAAATCAAATTTACGATTTCGAGATAAAAAATCCAAATACATATTAAATTTGTCAATACAAACTAAGCAGTATGTAATGTAAAAAAGCGAGTTCATCTAGCAAGCAGATTTTGTCATAAAATTTTATCCAAAATCATATTAGTATATTAAAAAGAAAAATGTGTGTAACATGCGACAGGTTGGTTTAGTTAAACGACCATTGGTTGCGCAGGCGGTGATAAAACTTATTATAGTCAAGGTTGCGGTCTTGATATAAGCACCTGAACCATTAATTACTTACATATGTCAGTATAATCTAAGGATTGTATAGTGTAAAAAATGCAATTCATCCAACAGACCGGTTTCGTCCTCACTGGGAACTCATCATGCACTGTCCGCGACAAATTCTGGCCAGTACATAATGAGTTCTCAATGAGGATGAAATCGGTCTACTTGATGAATTGCCTTTTCTACACTTTATAATTCTTAGTTCATTTAGTGTTTAGTGGCACAGGCTCACAATTACACGAGCCCTGACCGGGACAATTTGTGGAACGTTTTTGAAGAGTTCCTAATAAGAAAGAAACTGATCTACCGGATAAAATGTCTTTTAAACAACATTTAATGCTTTTCTATATTAAAAATGTGAATTATAATGGAATTGGAATTTGTATCAAGATCGCAACGTTTATTTCTATAATTTGAATACGCCTCTGTTTAGAACACTTAAAATCATAAATTTCATAAACGAATCTGTCTAAATCAATATTAGATGAGAATTTTTGAGAATTTTTTAAAACCAATGTCTCTACGAGAAACTTGCCTCACGAAATAGCTAGTTCGTTGTAATTTAAATGACAATCTCAAAAAACAACATAGATGTCTTAACCGATCTTATGTGCAAGCATATACGATTACCACGTGTATAAATTGAATCTCGATAGTTAGAACTTTCGCCAAAACAATCATCACTTTCTTGTTAGAGTTCTACTAAATGGATTTTGTCATTTTTGAAACAAATATATTATTAACTTGAACAATTCACAAATAAAACATTTTGTTTGGGACCGAAGTTTTCTCAAAAACACTGGACAATCTTTTAATACTGTAAAAAGGAAATTTTTAAGTATGAGCTTCAACATCATAGCGGAGAACACATGACTTAGATTTTTTAACATATTACAAAAGAATGGGGTAAAATTTGTTGAAGCTTCAAAAAATATAAAACTCAGTCAAAGTTACGGTGTTTGAAAATTTCGCCGATTTACGCCTTCCATAACAGCAATTCAATGGTTCGCAATTGAAATTAATGTTATTGTTAAAACAGGATTGGTTTAGTAGAAATAAATTTATATCCTAATATACACTCAAAAATATTAGACTGTCAATTCCTCACGCGTCACTAGTGATGATCATGATTCACATCAAATTTACATTGTTACATATTTATTAATTATTATAGCATGGCTGAATTTTTGTATGGAGAACTAATTGAATTAGGGGTCTTGGTTACGAGACTGGTATTCACTGAAATCTATTATTCTTAGTTTACTGGTGTATATATATATAGTGAAGCCTTAACACAAAATTCAATACAAATTACACTTTCACCTTATTAAACATTGATTGCGCGGGTGGTGGTATCAATTCTTTAAATCAAGTTTGCGAGCATGAAATAAACACTAATTAAATTGTATTTAATTGGCCGTCGAACAACAGCAAAATTACCGCCATCCGCAACGCACTGACGCGTTTCGATCTTCCATGATCATCATCAGAATACGACGGCAAACTGACTAGCGAGAATCAAATCGCAATGTATATATATGGAAAGCAAATTTAGATATGCGGCTCTCACTGTAAGTAGCCTCGCATACACTGTACTTGACGGCGTTAGATTAGACTAAATCTCATATGGTTTTCTAATATCACCCGGCTTTATTTTACAAATAGTATTAACTACAATAAAAGTAGAATAATGAGACTGCAATATAAAAGTCTTTTTTTCATTTTTCAATAAGCGACAGGGCGGCTCCGCATTTAGTGCAACAGACTCCGTGACCAGGTTCGATCCCTGTTCGCGGCAAATTCTGAACAGTATGTGAGAAGTTTTCAATAAGTATGAGGCTGTTCTACTGGGTGAATTGCCTTTTCTTCATTATACAATGCTTAGTCTATAGTGAGAAATGTTTATATGTAATGGTATTGGTGTTTATATCAAGATCGCAACATTGATTTAAATAATTGTATCAACTCCCTTGCAATCAGTGTTTATTTAATTAGCCGGATTTATTTTTCAAATTGTATAAACCACATTACATATAGAATAACAAGGCAATAAGACAATAAACTTATTTCTATGTTTCAATAAGCATATTTTTGTCACGTTCGTCTACACAATCGATTCAACGCCGAAATGTAGAATATAAAATTCCTAATTACTCAGGATGATTCTTTTGTCTCTGTCTAGCTAATAAAATAATTTAATTCACGATTTATAAGGCAGTGGAAAAATAAAAAAAAAACTTGTGTTAAAAAAATTGATAAAATGGAGTTAATAAAAATGTTGCTTATTATAGATATTTATTGATCACTTGATTTAACAACTGCAAAGTGCAATGAGCCAAACATTTTCTGATTAGATGAACTTATAGACACGAAAATTTCCTCTCGCTTGTTTAGCGTTAAGAAAATGAAAAATTCCCAAACTTTTAACATTCGGAGCATTCTGCTTTTGAATTACGAAAGGTTTATGAAATATTATCTTTATTTTATTAGTTATTTTACATTTTGGTCTAAAAATAATGCTTAAACTCCACTTGATTTTCCAAGGACGTAGGATAAAACAACACAGTTATGTAGGGTCCTCCTACCTGCAGCACATTTGACCTTTTGGTTGAGCTGACGATAAAGTTAGTTGCTGACTAGTTTTCTTGGAAACCATTTGATAGCCTAAAATATTGATTTCAATTATTTAAATCAGAGTTGCGAAATTGCTATAAACATCAATCCTATTGTTAGTATAAACTAAGCATTTTATAATTTCGAAGGGGTATTTCATCAAGAAGAGCAGCTTCGTCCTTATTGGTAGCTCTTAAAGAGTTGTCTCGGGCAGGGTTGAAACCTGGACACGTCCGCTGGAGAGTGTGTGACTCTAACCACTGAGTCCCCCTTGCCGCACAGTACAGACAACTTTAAAATATATAGTAACTGATGTAACTTCAATCGGATTTCCATCAGATGCAATCAATTATCAGACCTAAAGTTACAAATAGCCACTCAAATCTGTTATTATAGAACATACATTATGCTAACTGTGGAATTAGCTTTGAATTGAACATTTAGAAATTTAAACGGTTTCAATGATAAAAATGTTAATACTTGATTAATCGAAATTACCTGATCTGCGTTTTGACAAACGCAGATCAGATTTATTAAACCTTTATTAGTTTTGCGGGCGGTGGTAGCAATTATTTAAATTAAGGTTGCGATCTTGAAATAAACATCAATCCATTTATATATTACTACTTGTCAGTATTAACTAAGCATGATATAGTGTAAAAGAAACAATTCATCCAGAAAACCGGTTTTGTTCTTATTTTGAACTCTTCAAATAATATCCAGAATTTTTGAAAGACAGTGCTCGAACCTGGGTATGTCTTCTTTGGAGTTTGTAATTCTAAGCACTGAGCCATCCTGTCGCACATTAAACACAACCTTCAGTCACATACATGCTAATTTACTTTCGCTAGAATTAAGCTCAGATTAGTCTTAATGGCACCTCTTCGGAACTTAAGTTTCATTGTAGAACAGAAACTAGGCTACATGAGGAACTGTTATAGTTTTGAACGTGCATATAATTAAACGTCAATTGTTAAGATCGCGTTGATAACATATATATATATATATATATATATATATATATATATAAATATTTATATAAATAATAGATGATTAATAAAATAATTTGAAGATTAAAATGCCGATTGTTCTGCTTAAGTTATCCTTATTTAAGTATGGCTAATTTAAATAGATCCACTGCGAACGTCTCAAGACATTATCAGAATTAATTAAATGATAATTGATACTTTAATTTTAGTTTATAGTTTCTTAAGTTTTGCATATGTTGCTCCTGTTTTAACACACTTTAAATCGAAAAATCCAATACGGCTACCTCAACACATTTGTAGGACAAATCAATAATTAATTATCCTTTTTTGAGTTAAAACTTATCATTATTATTCATTTGTTGTCCTAGTTTAATTGCAGTTAAGTTGGATAATAGCGCACAATTCTTGACATATTTTCCGGAGTAAATAATCGATAAATTTGCATTTACAATATTGATTATCCTATAATTGTTGACCCAGATTAAGCTAATTGAAGGCCAATAATTCCGTGGATCGATTTTGACTCAATTTCAATCGTCAAAAGAATGAATAAATAATTATATTTATAGTTATAATTATAATTTTGTAAAAAAAATGAAAATTTAAATAGTTTTTGAACAACAGAACGAATGAGTTTTAGAACGTATGATAATGAAGCAACAATACTGAATTTTGTCTATTACAGTAGAAATCATTCAAAAGACGCAATCTAGACGATCACTGATGGAGGCTTAAGAAATAATATTAATGAAGCTAATATAATACTTCTTGTAGCCATTTAATATAAAGTACATATTATAATAGCATATTTTCGGCGTTAGGGTTACCGTTCGACCAGGAGGACAAATTTCTCAATTTTTTGAATAAGGTTTTGTTTGTTGCGCACTGTACTCGAATCATAACAAATTTAAAAAAATGAAATTCCTATTTTTCATTCCGTGTAACGCTGCCGGACATTATTTAAACATTGTTGGTTTGAGTAAGATAAAAACCAAATCGTGCCATGCTTAACCAATCGCATAAAATTGTGATCCGACTGCCCATTCTAATCAATATCGCGTGTGCGAACTTCCATGCTCCTAATTAAATAGCGTCAGAAATTTAATTAATGACGATTAACATGCAAGGTATGCATAATGCATTGAAAATTTTAATAATTTTTACAACTATATAACTATCCTGACAAATATTTACACGTGAGTGAATAGTGATTTGCCACATATTGCCAAAAAGCGTGGATATGGATCCTATCTTATAGTGAAGCCATAATATAAAAAAGATAGTGTGCATAGCCATAATAGAATAAAAAGTATACCATATTTAGGAAAAATCACCGTGGCTTAAAAATTAGAATGAAAGAAAAGCTTGTTGCGTGTTGTTACGAGGTGCCTTTTACCTCAAATGGAAAATGTTAATGCACAAATGATAATATAAACAATTGCCGTTGGATACATTAGCCTCAATCTGTTATTATCTGCCACACATCAATAGAGCTATGAAAAAGCCATTTTTCCAATATGTAAAATCGAATACGAAAATCAGAAATAGAAATGAAATGTGTATTTAATGTACTAAGCTGATTGAACCCAATACGTTTTCTTCCTTTAAAAATTCAAAATTTGTTTGGAAATGAATATATTTAGCACGATTTTAGTTAATAATATCGTGAAAGATGGTGGTTACCCAGGAATCCTTCGTGCTTGTAGCCCAACTACAGGCAGATAAAACATATCTAACAACCTGGAAAACAGCATCAGGAGGACTTGCTCTAAATACAAGATCAAGGAATAGCTAGGCTACCGGTAGGCACGTTCGCTAATGAGTAATTACACGCATCCCTTTTCATAGATGTAAACATCAGACAACTTCCGATTCCTACTACGGAGGATATTGCCCAAATATTTTCCTAAGAAGAGAATTTAGAGACGACATACCCGCCACAATAATTATATGCATTCAAATCTTATTCAGCACACAAAGTATCATGAGGTTGGAAGCCATGAATCAATTGTTAAATTTTTCCAAATCATTCATTGTCTACAAATATTAAGGAATGTGCGGTAGCATATATAACAGAGGTACAAAAAAGCAATTAATCAACAGAATCCAACAATAATTACCGCCGAAATTGTTTTGAAAGGTTTCAGATCGTCAGAAAAGTAATCTATATTCGAGCATATATTTGAAATGGAGCATCCAGTCAATTGGACGAACTTTTTAGATCTACGCAAGGCAAAATCCAAACAATTATTTTACATATACAAAGCACGTAATACAAAAAAAACGCACACAGGCTAAAAATTAAAACATTGAAAGATATGATATTCTACTCGATTAGCTGCGAATCAACAACCAAGCAACAGCTTACTAGCATCCAGGCATTCCAAAACAACCATTAGATCAGAGTCAGCGAACTTTTAATCGAACTGGAAGAAACAGCCGTGCAAATGACACCGCTACTATCGTTATCGGTGACTAAAATAAAACAATAATTGATTGCACGGGTGGTGGTCACAATACTTTAAATCAAGTTTGCGAGGTTGAAGTAAACACCGATCCCATTGTTTTTAACCAGTCGTCAGAAAACATAGCAAAACTACTGCCAGTCGCACGCACTGACGCGTTTCAACCTTCCATAATCATCATCAGAATACGATGGCACACTGATTAGCGAGGATCAACCCGCATAGCTGAATTCGGCTTATCATTCTAGTTCTATTTGAAAGAATTTGTTACTAGGTGTGCAACACCTAATATATGATTGTATGTTTATTATTTCTCCGAAACAACCAGTATCTTACTGCTATATATTTAATTGTTTGATGTCATGATTACCGCGATATTTCATAACTGATATCGATCAAGGCCAGAGTGTATGGATTTCTGGAGTAACAGAATTTCAATTCTAAATTTTGTTAAAATTTACCATAACTTGAAATCCATTTTGTTGGTACCATGTACCTTTTCGGCAACCATAATTTTGTTCTAATTTTCTGACACCAAATCCATAGTTTTGGTACCCTTTACTGGCTCCGTTTATATATTATATATAGTGAGTTGGCTTTGAAGTCGCTTTGTCGAAGACTTTATATGAAGTTAGCTCTACTACTACAGGTTTACACATTCGTCTAGGAGATTGTCCCACATTACTCTCCTAAATTTATTGTTGATATGGGGCAAAATTATACCTTTTGAACATATTTTGGAAAATATTTTTCAAGGTGCGCAGCACCTTATACTTTATTGCATACATATTAGTACTCCGAAGCAAACCGTATAAAACGTCCGTCAAAAATAAATGCAAAATTTAAACTCCCTGCATTTGAACGGTTAAATATTGTTTATTAAATAAACAATCATAGTTTTCGCGAGTGGTGGTAACAATTCTTCAAAAGAAGTTTGCCAGTTTGAAGTAAACACTAATCCTTTTGTATTTAACAAGTCATCCAACAACATAGCACAGTCAGTACGTGTGAATAACGGTAGTTTTACTATGTTTTTCGACGACTGGTTAAATAAAATGGAGTTTACGTTGAATTCAAACTTACAACCTTAATTTAAAGAATTGTTATTTATATAACTGATTTAGGTGCTCAGTGCGCTATATGGGCTAGACCAGTGTATACAAAAAAAAGCACGGATGCAGGAAAAAAAATCATGAACGAGAGACTTATTTACAACAGCAAAGGCATTTCACGATTGTTACCTGCGTACAGACTGTAGTGGTTGCTAGGATCAGAGTTATCCATGAAAATTGTAAATCAAAGTCAATTAGATTCATTGTAAAATCTCGAAGACGGCGTATTTTCTCGCTTCATTTGACTCTCTAACTATTTCATTTTGGTTGGCATGTCCGCTTCAGTCCGCATGAAGGCAGTTAGCAGAATTTACATCTACCAAGTGGAGTTTACTTGTTATTAAAGCTGATTTTGGTCAAATATAAATTTACATATTGCTATGTATGCCACACTCAAATAAAAGTCGCATTTAAAAGAGATTAGCGAAACGAAGATTATAGGAATCTTTTAGTTACTCGTTTCGAGCATCTGTCGGAAAATTTGTATCATTCTAGATACAGATAAATATTTTTAAATGATTGCTTTCCTTTCCACTCTCAGGGACAAATATATTGTGGTTAAAGGGCGTAATACCGGCTCCTACTGATGAGTCGCCAGTGTATTACAGTTAAATACTGTTTGTTACGAAGAACTAATATATATGCAAGTATGTATTAGGTGTTGCGACCCTAGTAACAAATTAGTTCACTTGTGACCAGAAGGATAAACCAAAGGCAGCATGAACGGAAAGTATAATCTCAGGCACATTCGTTTCCCGCTTACTGGCGACTCATCAGTAGGAGCCGGTATTACGCCCTTTAACCACTATATATTTGGTAGAAGAATGTGGAATAATAGGACGGTACAATCTCCGAGACGAATGTGTAAACCTGTAATAGTGAAGCTAACATAATCTGAAGTCAACGACAATACGACTTCAATGCTAACTCACCATATATAATATATATACCGAGTCTGTAAAGGATACTAACACTATGGCCATTGTGTTAGTAACTGATACCTTTTTTGAAATCGATGAGTACCGGATACTAACACCATGGTTTCCGAGTCGGTACATGATTCTATTCTGATGGATATAAATTTATGCTAAAGTTCACCAAATTGAGAATTACAACAATTTCCGAACACCTGTTACTCCCAGTTAAACCATACACTCTGGCCTTCATCGATATCAGTTATCACATTTCGCGGTAAGCATGACATCATTCAATTCAATGTATTACAGTTAAATACTGTTTTGTTGCGAAGAACTAATATATATGCAAGTATGTATTAGGTTTTGCGAACCTAGTAACAAATTAGTTCAGTCGCCAGTAAGTACGAAACGAATGATATTAGCATTATAACTTCATATCTGGTCACCTGGTTTATCCAACATTTAAACTGAACCATCGTAACGCTTTAGGTCATAATATCTACGTTAGCACTGATAAGAGTCAGACAGACTAATGCTTGACTGCAACAACCATTAGTGTGTATACATTTATGTGTTACATTGGTGTACTAGCGTAGCTGAATGCAGATGAAAACCAGAATTAGATTTATTTTGTGGTAAACGAAATAAAGCTTACATTAACTGTAATTACCTTAGCTTTAACTTGAGTTTATGCGAATATTTTTGGCCAAAAATTTATTAAGCATTTAACTGCTTAAAATGCACGTTGACAGGTATGAATTCAAAAAGTTCAGTACTGAAGTTGCTCCATCAGCTAGACGGAATGTCTGTAGAAATGAAACAGCAATTAATTTGATTTAAATAGTAAAAATGGTCCTTTTAAATAGAACATAACAAATATATTTGTCCATTAAGGTTCAAATAGAAGAGAAATATCCAAGTAATGTTTCAAATGGGACTTCGAATGTTCAATACTAGTTTCAGAGCACAAACAGTTCTGGGCAACGTCTATTTATAATAATGACCTTTAAATTGAGAAGCATGCGTTGGCATTCACATCCAGCTTAGTTGCGGTAGCAACTATATCCGAACATGCCCTACTGAATGTAAGAGGCTTATCTTTCATTGTAAAATGCATCCAATTTCATTTACATTTGTAATGGTATCATTAAGCGTTCTTTTTTAGAAATATGCAGAAGACGATTAATTTCAAACTTACTGGAGCACAATCGACTTGAAGTGCGCAAAATACAATTGATAGTGCAAAAACACCTACAATAAAATGTATTATGCAACGTGAAGCAGGCCACATGCCGACATAACACTTAACAATTTTAATGAAGTTTTGATTTGTGAACATGTTTCCGTATTTGGAGGCTATTCAACGAATGGATGTTATCCGCAACTACAGGAAAAACAGCAGTTTTTCTTGCACCAGAATTCCAATGGGACTTACCCAAACCCCATGGTGTATTATATATCACATACCTACAAATAGATTATTTTAAATGAGTTAGAACGACATACAAATGTCAGTATGTTCTAAAGGTATACTACCATAAACACGCGTTTCTTTCTTATTGGTGACTTATTAGAAGGATTGGATACTACAATACATATTAAGTATTTGTTCTAGAAATTTGTAACAAATTGACAGTACAATTTCTTATGCGTATATGCATTCAGACGGTAATGGAGAAAATTTTACATATGGTCTGATGCAATACAAATTTAAAGCAAACTCACTTAATATAATTCTTTAAATCAAGTTCGCGATATCAGTTATCACATTTTAATGGAGTAACAGGTGTTCAGAAATAGTTGTAATTCTCAATTTCGGTGAACTATAGCATAAATTGATATCCATCATGTTGGTACCATGTACCGACTCGGAAACCATAGTGTTAGTACCATGTACCTTTTCGGTACAATAATGTTGGTATCGGTTACTAACACAATAGCCATAGTGTTAGTATCCTTTACAGACTCGGTATATATATTATATAGTGTGAGTTAGTGTTGAAGTCGCATTGTCGTAGACTTCATATGATGTTAGCTTCACTATTGCAGGTTTACACATTCGTCTGGGAGATTGTACCGTCCTATTATCCCACATTCTTCATCCAAATATATAGTGGTTAAAGGGCGTAATACCGGCTCCTACTGATGAGTCGCCAGTAAGCACGAAACGAATGTGCATGAGATTATACTTTCCGTTCATGCTGTCTTTGGTTTATCCTTCTGGTCACAACTGAACTTATTTGTTACTAGGTTCGCAACACCTAATACATACTTGCATATATATGCGCATGTTACTGATCAACTTGCGCAGAAAGTTATTTATTTGAAATAAAGAATATTTAAATTCAAATGCGTGTTTCAAATCTAATTAAGAATACACATCTGTAATAGCACAACTAGTTTATGATACCATCCACGTGTCCTCACCAGACGTAGCAATTAAGATGATTACTAAACGCAATATCTGGTATGAGTTAGCCTCTTTAAAAAAGATATATGGATAGCAGAAACTGGCGGCCGGGATTGTGGTAAGCCGAAAAGGTGTTTTGGGCATTGGACCTTGAACTGGAATTTATGCACGCAAATGATTGGTTATTCAATAATTTAACACACTGTCCATAATTACCTCTTGTTTTGTTTTACCTTTCAATATATATATATATATATATATATATATATATATATATGCTTAGAAGGAAATGGTTATTGTATTTGATAAAAGTTCTTTTTATCTTTGCTGATAGAAGGGATTCTATGCATATATAATTTATGAAAAATCAGAAGAACGGCCATCACACACAGTAGTTTCGAATACATGGTAAACAACTGCGAATTTCGAGTGCAAGCAGTTACAACAATCAAATATGACCAGTTCTCACCTTAAAAACAAAAAAACGTTTATTGCTCTGGTAGTGACAACAATTCAATCAATTAATTTCGCGAGTTTGAGATAAACACTAATCTAATTGAACTCCTCCAGTCGCACAAAATAGATACATTTACGTCATCACACAATCTTGAGGGTTTGAACCTCTCGTGATCATCAGCAGAGCAAAGAAGCAAATTGAATAGCTATTACTGTGGGGCACGTATATATATGATTGTGGCAGAAGGAGATGTAACCCTAACCCTTTGTGGACACGCTAGGATTGAACTTGTCTGCAAATACTTGGTGCACAATTTTTGCCTAGATAGAGAAATTGTTATTTAGCGTACTTTGCCATATATATATAAGTTATATAATTAAAAGCATTGATTGCGCGGGTGGTCACAGAAATATTTTCAATCCAGTTTTCGAACCTAAAATAAACTCCTATCTCCGCGTTGTTGTGGTATTAATGTATGATGGGTAACTTTCAACGCACAAATGATTCTTAGATCTGTTTTGTACGCTATGTAACTAACGATTCTTGTTTTTTTATCCTAAATATAATTATTGAAAACTGATTAATGGATTTCAAATAAAATCATTGGTGTTTTAGTGCGGCTTATGTAGCAGCTTTCGAAACTGCAATTATCGCTCGAAATTTATCACGTGTTACAACTGGAAATTTAACGGATATCAAAATTTCCAGCCTATATTTCTTAGTTTTTTTCAAAATTCTCCAAGATTTTATAGATAAATCACCCCGGAATATGCTGCTCTTCAGACAATGAAAATCAAGCAATTTTGGTCAATTTCCTACACTGAAGTATGGCGTGTGAAAAATTAACACTCGTTTCATAATTTCACCTTTACTATTGCAGTTATATGGTTGGTTAGAAAAGAAAGTTATAAAGTAGAAAGGCACGAGGGCCTTAATTTATATGCTAACGTTTAAATGATTAAAAGAAATGATGGAGTTGAGGAACAAGTATGAAATTAAATGTATTAGCTAATAATGAATCAACATTGGGCTGGATGGTAATCGGCTATGAACTACGCGTTAAAATTTCTTATATTAACATCAATGAACTTGAATCATTTAGCAAGCATATATTTTCATAGGCGAAAATATAAATGAAAGTCTAAAATTTATATTAGTTAGATACTGTTTGTGACGGAGAATTAGTATATATGCAATTGTGTATTAAGTGTTGCGCACCTAGTAACAAATTAGTTCAAATATAACCAGAAGGATAAATCAAAGACAGCATGAACGGAAAGTATAATCACGCGCAAATTAGTTTCGTGCTTACTGGCGACTCATCAGTAGAAGCCGGTGTTACGCCCATTAACCACTATATATTTGGGTGAGGGCTGTGGGAAAATAGGACGGTACTTACACAATAGCCGTAGTTTAGTTACCCTTTACAGTCTTGGTGAATATATTATATATTGTGTGATGCCTTTGAAGCTGCATTTCCAAAGACTTTGTATGAAGTAAGCTTCACTATTGCAGGTTCACACATTCGAGTAGGAGATAGTACCGTACAATTAACCCACATTCCCCACTAAAATATATAGTAGGTAAAGGGCGTGATACTGGCTCCTACTGATGAGTCGCCAGTAAGCACGAAAGGAATGTGAACAAGATTATAAATTCCGTTCATGCTGTCTTTAATCTATCCTTCTGGTCATATTTGAAATAATTTTTTACTATATGCGCAACACCTAATACTCAATTGAATGACTGAAATGTTTTATCTACATATATGCAAGTATCAGGACAGCAAATGCCACAAAGTTTTCAGAATACAGAAACGAAATTTTCCATGGCACAAGATACAACAATGAAGAGGAATTAATCATTATCTGCTCAGTCCACACGCAACAATGGATAATAACGCCTCAATTTGTTAATGAACTAATATCGAAAATAAACCATTGGGCATGCCAGACATAGATTTGTATAGTAATATTTTTGAAAATATTTCTTATCATACCATCCTACCAAACATGGGTGACTAAGCGTTCTGTTGCAATTTTCATATAACGTCTTATATAAAAAATGAAGTAATTACATATAGTAGCAATATATTGGTAGGATAATTCATGTCGCCTTCTCAGATATACCGTGTGATATAAGTTGACTCAATTAAATGTCTAGAATAACCATTAAACATTAGATAGGTTATTGCTTGAGTATAGTCATCGACTTTTCACTCTGGACTACCCAAACTATCAATCCTTGAAAAGCATCCGCGAACTATCGATAATTTACATGGAAACGGCAAGTAACTGCTACAATGCAAATACCTTGATGGCCAGGGTGATTGATTGTAAATTGTACTATTTAATTTGTCATTTACATCTTTATGTATTACTGCATCCCAGAATGGTTGACAATCGAATTTTAGATTCCTCGAAGAGAATTTTTGTTTCAAGCTTTATTAAAAATTAAAACTATGTATGTGTCTGGGAACTGTCTCCATGAACAAATAATACATCATCAGATTAGTGTATATATTGTGATCATGTATTTGTGTCTGAAATTATTGCTTATTTGTTTCTCTACTAGTACTGGTGGTAATGCATCACAAATATCCGCACCATCAATCATTTTGAAGACGCTTCCATGATAGGAAACAAAATTTGAGAAGAGTATGAGCTGAGACCGTAGAAGATGATATGATTTGTTCTACTTCCTGAATTATATTACCGATAGTTACATTGTAGTTCTCAATGCCTTTCAAACAAGCACAAATTGCTCCATCATTCCATAGCCGATCAGTCCTCGTAGTCTATCTTTTCTACTGCTGGCCAAATCCAGTCTACCGTAGGTAGTTATCTCAATACGGCTAGAACGACTGCCCCAGTGCCAACGAAGAAGACAATACATCTGATAACATTTTAAACTATAGAATTACAGACGACACAAAATTGCTTTTAAAAAACGTAAATTCAACTCTAAGCAGAATGCGTTATTAGTTTCCGGCATAATCAAATTCCAAGACAGATAATTAGGCATCTCGCTTCAATTTTTCTGCGACACGCCTAGGTGACACAGCGTTTTGCAATTCACGTCCATTTTTCATGAACAAATAACTGCATTAATCTTGTTCCAATATCTAGAGCAATTCATCTAGTTCTATTCTCTGCGTAAGAGGTCATTATGAATTGGCTTCAACGGCCCTGACAAACATCGACTCAATTTCATTCAAAAACGTGAGGTAGAATATGTCTCGTCTCAAGCCATATTGTAGTGATTATTTCTTGTCTAACAACCACATTCTTCACACGGTTCATTTGTAAACAAAGTTTCCATATCAAAAGTCATCAGAACCATATTCTTAACAGTTCTATTTTGAATACTGTTAACCAACTAAAAGGATATGGAAACCGAATAATTACCTAGCAGTTTACGTAACAGTATGCTAACTAACCATTTCACTAACGGTGAATTTATCATTGATGAAATTAGTATCATAAAACAACCTGGTTTGTGCGTTTTTGGTAGTCTACACATTGCTCTTGTAAATTCTCAAATTGATCTGATCTTTTCGTGAAATAGCCTTATCAAATGAACCGACGTCGATTATTAGTTGTTTTATGGTTCAACACGATCTTCGTCTTTCGTATATAGTCCAATTTGTCCATTCCAAAAACGCTTGTGTCTTTAACTGCGCGTAGTGTTGTATTGTCCACATTGCTGCCGATATCATTAAGCGCGTTCACATGTTGCTATATCAATGCATGTAGTTTGAAGCATTTGAACGGTTTCAGATGTATGTCTGATCAACTAGAGTATATTTAAACTAGTTTTTAAACTGAATTTAAACCGGTAAATTCAGGAATGTGCCAGGTTTAACTATAACAACTATACTGAGGTGTGCTTCAATTAAAAATATATCATATTCAAGATTGGCTTCCATTGTTATGCAACTTGCACTTGTTGTTCTGCAAGGATGACACTGATCCTCATTTCAAAGTAAACGTCGTATTAGACTCCATGATGGCTTAATTTTGATTGGTCAAGTCAATCCAAATGATTTTACATCATTTGTGGAGACTAACGCGCAGCGCAGTAATCAATGACAATCAATCTGATTATTGCAGAACCATGGAAGACAATCGTGGAAATGTTAAATAAACCAACAGTGTCATATTATTTTGATCATAAAGTAGTTCACAATTGCTCAAACTGCGCTCAAAATCTCCTAGGAACCGTAATTGCTTAATACATTTATGATATGGCTTCTTCCACGTTAACTTTCTATGCACTTCGCATTATCGCGTCACCAGTTTATCCTGTTACTTGAAAGGATTTGTTTACAAAATTCATAGTACCGATCCTATGTGCAAACATAAAATGTATCGTTTATTTCGCAACTTCTTCTGAAGTAACTAAAACACTTTATTTTGAAATAAATATAAAACGCAACATGTAAACGGGCGAAGAGGGGGAAATGAGTTTCTTAAGTGGCTAACTCATTTCTGGAAATGCATTTAATAATTATTTTAAATGCTACATCTGGAGAACATACGTTGCGCAATTGCAGACATGTATTCGCCATTTGATCTAAAACAGGCGTCTGGGTTGCAATGCTGTTTCTTTCGAGTGTTTAATCGCCTGGTCGATCGGTCTACGTAAGTCGATCGACAGCTTGCGGAATTATATTCTTAAATATAATTTGAGGTCGATATTAATTGCTCTCTTCCGTTAATTGCTGTTAAAGTCAACTGTCTTACCGTAAATAATACGCGAAATTTAATTGCATTAATTGTGTGAAGTAATGCCACCTTAAATTTCGCCTACGTTATGCTGTAAACTGCATCCGAATTCACTAGAAGCATTCATAAATAAGTTGATAGATTCGTAATGTGGGATCAATCATCCTCAGTGCGAGCAGGATATTATCATAGGTCATTTGGGAAAGACATAATTAATGAGAGGCATAAGTGAATGTTCATTATATATACATTATTTTGATGATATTTTCCTTGTTCATAAATTGAGGTCCAAGTCACAAAATCTGCTTCAAACTTTCAATACGGCTCACAACATTAACAATTTCAAGCGAGAGCACGAGAAAGACGAACATTTGCCTTTCTCGGATGTACAACTATAGAAAGATTCTAATGGCAAATGAAATAGAATAATTTAAAATTTATCAAACCTGGTCTGCATCGTATTTGAATCATGGCAGTTCCGTGCCATTTCAACATAATTTATCAATAGTTCGCGGCTGATTTTCAGAAATTGACAGATGTTCTAGTATAGATTCAAAAGGCGACGAACAGTTTAAAACAAAATAACTATCTAAAGTTTAATGTCTATACTAGACAACTAACTGGGTCAACTGTTAAAATGGAAAATTTAAAGAAACATACTTATTTAGGACAATAAACGAAAAGAATTTACGAAAAAATTCCATTTCATGGGAAACGCTATTTCACACACAACACAGAACATGTGGAACATTTTCAATGTAACTATATTATGCGTATTATTTAAGGTAATTTATTTTTTGTTGCCAGCAATTAATTGGAAACAGTTGTCTATGTAGATCTCAAGCATTATTTACCAATGCACAGGTGAAAATTTTCGATCTACCTACACAGGCCACTCGAATAGACGTTAATTAATCAAAATAAAAGATCACTGCATTTTAAACGCATTTAAAAAAATCCAATCGTAAGTCAAGCGATTGAAACCTTGCACGTACGTTCGCAATAAAGTGTTTAAGATGATTACAAAATTCAATAACATAAATTAATTGTCACTTCATAAACCTGTGTGGATAAACAAACAGCAGTTTGATTAATGCCAGCAGAAAAAAACATGTTCGGGCATTGAGGCTAAAGTGGAGATATCGCAATCAAAAAATTGTTAGTTCCCACACTATTCCAGTTTAAACTTTCTATTTATTTTTCCTTTCTATATATATATATATATATATATATATATATATATATATATATATATATATATTTAAACTTTAGAATAAAAGGTTGATGAAGTGTTTCTCAGCTAAATTTACACTTATGTCTTTGACAACACCAGATAGCCCAGTTAGGATAGAGTGCATGTTGCGTGAAACATGCCTATGTCCGCGCGGAATAATTCTCTTCTTTTCTTATCTGTGTTTCGACATAAATTATTTAGGATTCGCTTCTTTAGTAATTGGCCTGTCCAATCTATGCAAATGATCAAAAGTGATATGCAGGTTAATATTTGAATGAGGAAGCATACCTTAACTAGCATCGTGCTGTTAACCCTTAAATGCGGCTTTGCTTCTTATCTCTATCGTCTGGTTCATTTTGTTTATAACGAGATGAAATTTAGGACACAGTGTATTGACATATTTCGGTTTGGCCGATAGAATTAAACTCGCATAGTAAAAATAAGTATTGTCCAATTACCTGAAAATACGTAGGAGACTTGATCATTTTGATATATGCATTGGTGCGAATTCATTACTCGTTGGGTATGGCATTCATAACCAGCGATCAACAGAGCCAATGGACTATTTAGGCTTTTGTGAGTGCAGCATACTGATAGCCTGTTCCGAGGCTATCATTCCCCCCCCCCAAACTTATAATATTTCACTTGAAGTTATTGCCTTCAGAATGAATCCTCAAAAGTCCATCAACTTGCAGACAATGAAATGAATAGGGGAGCAATCTATTTTATAAATTCTAAACTTATATTTCCTACTTAAATAAAAACTTGAATTCAAGATGTTAAGATTTTTAAAATTTGATGGTCATCGTAATCTTCGTATTACTGGCTAAATACCTTCGGCACTGCAGAATTCGCACAAGCCAGGTGTGTTGATAATCTCTTTTAATTTCATTGGCTGAAGCTTCTCTTGATAAATGAATTTCTGCAAAATATTAGCCGATTTATGCACACATAGAGTAATGTACAAAATCAAAATATGAAAACTAATATTCAGTGGAATTTGTATACGTTCGTGTTCCCATCGAAGGCACAAGAAACGAGAGCAATGCCGATATGTTCTCTGACTTCAACTTCATACAAATAATTGGTAGAAACGCAAATTAAATCCAAATTATTTTTTACATGATAGCTCATGCTGTGTACCTTGACTCTGTTAAATTTATTCTGTGAGGCAAAAACCATTTTAAACAAATTCTAATCGAAAATAGTTTTATATAGCTAAGCTAACAATGTAAAATAGGAGTTAAAAAATTGCATGTTTAGTGTTAGGCTGGATTTACCACATCACCACGAAACCGTGAAACAACATTTATCATGTTGAGGTGTACAGTACATGATGCGGTTGTACACGGGATTTCAGTTTGAATTGAGACATATTTTGGGTCGAACCACGCACTCCTATTTAATTTTACACTTTCCTTTTGTGGATTATTTATCAATTGTTATAATCTGAGCAATGTGAGCAAACTCAGACTGACTTCAAAAAAACTTAAAAGTGATTTTTCGCTGAATTCAAAATAAGGTGGTCTTAGTCGCGAACACACACATGCTATAGACAAAGATTCCATTCAATATACTCAGTTAAGAGAGCTCTGTGTATGGTAATGTGGGCTGTCGTATAGAATAATCGATTCCGTGATATTTCTTGGATGATTCTCAAAACAAATCATTATATTCATACTGTTTTTCACGTTGATTTGTTGGTGATATAATTTTAATCTTATAACATTTAATGGTAATTCTTCCTTCAGATACAAAAAAATAATTATTAGCCGATATGAAATTTTTAAATGCATTGAAATTTACACAGTATCTCTTTCGCTCCATCCCGTCAACTGGCTTTACTGGAGACTGAACCAATGTAGAAGTCACTTTTAGATAGAAAAACAGTCCTCATTTAAAAACACAAAACAAAGAAATTTATATTAGTCCAAAAGTTTGGAAAAAGAGGAAATGTAATTAAGCCCAGTTTTCAATTTTATTAAATAAATAAGTGTGTCGTTATGCTTATGTAGTTTGAAGATATTTCAATTAATCGAAGTCCAGAAATGGGGTGGCAAAATCAATATTTACATGCACTGGAATTACCATAGAACTCTCTAAGTCCTCCGAAAACTGTGCCTAGTTTGGTTTCCGTTTATTTTCAACATTTGCGACTAAAATATATTTTTTGTGTAACTTTCTTAGCATGGACTGTTTTTCTACCAAAAAGTAACTTCTTTGTTTCAAATCTGCAGTATAACCTGTTGGCACGATAGGGCGAAAGCAGCAGTGAGTAATTTAAAAATTATATTTTAAATTCATATCTTGTAATAAATAAAATAATTTTTATAATTGTGCTCGGCACACTTTAGATTATAGATTAACACCTGGGGAATTTTCCGAATGATTTTAGGCCCATTAAGTCAGTGGTTTTCATGTTAACGTCAAGAATTATGCTTTTAGAATGTATAATAACAGTTCAATAATACCATCATCTACAACAAAGATTACTAATCAGGTTAATATATGCAACCTGTAATAATTAACGATTGCTTGTCTGTACGTGCGAAATTATCAATTTTTTATTTAAATATAGGCAAATAAGTAAATGTGTGTAGGTGGGTATGCTTTTGCACGTTCTTGTGAATGGGTGTTAATTTTAATAAGACGTGTAAAAACATTTCGAGGATTAGTTCATCCTTCACGAAAGGATAACTGAAAATCGGGTTGCACTAAATGGTCTATCGTATAAAGCGTGCTGTTTTACCGATGCAAGTTCGTACACGTATGTATCGAGATATATAAAAAGAAACGTTTTTTATTGCTTATCAGTTGATAAATTCTATCCATTTTTAATCATTACTTCCCGGTGTTTTCGGCACTACTATAATGTGAAATCCTGAATTGTAAAATGCCGTATTGTGTGAACTTATGCAATTCCATTAATGATGCTGTTTACATTCTGCTTTGTGTGAATTTGCGAGAAAATAAACTATCGTTTGAATGACAACCAAGGCCATTATTAGAGAGATGATAAGTTAGCTAAATTGAAATAAATCGTACAATTAATTGCAGCGGAATAAGTATTTCTTTAAATAAAAAATCTACTTTAGTGGAACAAGCAAGGAAGTGAACTAACTTTATAGAGGTGAAGAGTAGACATCTTATTTTGCAACTAATTAAGTCTTTTCATGTGAGCTAAAGTACACTTTTACCTCACTATGCAATTACTAGCACCTCGAAACAATGCGAAATCTTGTTTCTTCCCGTAAAGACAATTAATACGATAATTTTCGATAAAATCAAACCAAATTTGTGACACGTTTCAGTTCAATTTATTAAAATAATATTTCTAAAAATTAAATCAATAAATTAATGTTTAATAACAGGATTTGATTATATATATATATATATATATATATATATATATATATATATATAAATCTATTTGTAGATGCAACTAATCAAATAGACTGGGTTTGTAATTTATCGGTCACACATCAAGTATGTACTTCACGTAATCCTTTTTGATCTAATATTCTAATATGCAATTCCCAATCTGCCATTATAGAATAGACACAATGCCACCTGTGAATATAAAGTGAAATTAAAGTAAAAGAAGATATTTTATATTCACGTTGTGAGTTTAATCTAATTACAGCGTAAAATATAATATGCCATTCATGAAGTACAAAGGTTTTCTCTAAAAGTACTCTTTATAATTGCTAGGGCTGGGATTCGAACCATGAATCATTTGACACTAGGTCTTTTAGCTCGTGTACTACGCCTTTAAAGCAGCGCGTTGAACATAAGTTTTAGCTGTAAATAAAATTATACTTTAGTCAATGGTTCCTTTATTTGTATCCTATTTTTCGATCACTTTCAAACAGAAGCTCAAATGAGTCATCCATGATATATTATTATAGAAATACATGGTTCCTACTAGAAGACACGATTTTAAATTAAAATAAATTGGCAGGATTAAATTATATTTATATTTACTTTATAAACTAAATATCCGTAAGATAACGAATATGAAAATAATCAAATATTCATGTGGTATGGAATCTATTCGCACATGACAGATAGAGTCTGTGTGGATGGAGATACGTCAAATGCTATAAAGTGTGTTATTCTATAATTGGAAAAATGATATACGTGGTTCATAAAAATAGTAATAAAACTTTAAAGACAATGTGCCATGGTTCGAGCCGTGATCGCAATAATTCTGTCACATTCTTAGGACTAAACCGGTCGAAAGAATGAATGGTATGTTCTAGCTTTTGCATAATTTTGTTTAAACTGAAAAAAATGTTCAATAAAATCCTGTCATAATACTTATATATATACATATATATATATATATATATATATATATATATATATACACGAATTTTCCGACTTAGTTTTCTAGAAAGTTGAAATTTGTTAATTTTACTTTATCATGTTGCGAGTGATGTTCGGATTAAATTAATAGAGCTAGGCCTTGCCGAGTGACTGCTAGTAATTAATGCGAGCGGATTATATAGACCACTTACATTTTTCTCAATGTTGTCTATGTCCACGCAATTGACCTACAAGAATTAACAAGCGAAATTCATTCGTTTTTTGACCAAATAGACATTTGGAAAAAAATAGAATGTAGTTCCTTATGACAAAACTAGAAAAAGTGTTATAATTTACTATAATGAAGGTTGCGAATTTTTGGAGCTCATTTGCCATCCATTTAGAACAAAGCTTCCAACCAACCATCACAAATTTTCATTTCTGAACAGACCACATACTAGATGGGGAAATTGTTTTGAAATGAACTTTTATATAATTAAACAAACATTGGTTGCGCGGGCGGTGACAACATTTACTATAATCAAGGTAGCGAACTTGATATAAACACCTGACCCATTAATTACCTACATATGTCAGTATAAACTAATAATTGTATAGTGTAGAAAAGGCAATTCATCCAGTAGACCGGTTTCGTCCTTATTGGGAACTCATCATGTACTGGCCAGAATTTGCCGCGGACACGGCTCGAACCTGGGCACGTCTGCTTCGGAATCTGGTGCTCTAACCACTGAGCCACCCTGCCGCACACTACACTACACACAATTTTCAGTTATATACTAACTAATGTAACTTGGTTAGTCTATTTCTCCTTTAGGTGGAGCTCATATGGCATCCATTTAGACCCAAAGTTCCAACTAACCATCCCCAATCTGTCATTACTGAACAGACACCACACTACATGGGGAAGTGGTATTGAAATGAACATTTATATAATTAAACGAACATTGGTTGCGCGGGCGGTGATAACAATTATTATAATCAAGGTTTCGGTCTTGATATAAACACCTGACCCATTAATTACTTACATATGTTAGTATAAACTAAGAATTGTATAGTGTAGAAAAGGCAATTCATTCAGTAGACCTGTCCGTCCTTATTAGGAACTCATCACGTTCGCTCACCTGATTTGCTAAGTTTAAGAAATTTATCAGTTGATCCTCCCCGTGATTCCAAATAACTAATATATCATCCAAATATCGTACGTAAAATTTTGGATTTAGGGATGTTTTATCTAAGAAATTTTTCTCCATGTAATGCATGAAGATATAAGCCATTGGAACTGACAGTGATTGTCCCATTGGAGCCCTCTCTAATCCGATTATAAAATTCATTCCAAAATTTAAAATTAGTGGAGTATATACATATGTTCATAATCTTTTTGATATAAAAGAAACATGTTGCGCGACAGGAAATAAACAATTTACCTGATTTTCGGATTGCGTACCGAAATATTTGAATCCACTGTCATTATGATTTTTGCAGATATTTCGGCCTCCAATTACGGAGGTCTTTTTCAATGCCAAACACATCACACACTTAGTTGACAATCAATATGTCAAGTGTATTGATTGTCAACTAAATGTGTGATGTGTTTGGCATTGAAAAAGACCTCCGTAATTGGAGGCCGAAATATCTGCAAAAATCATGATGACAGTGGATTCAAATATTTCGGTACGCAATGCGAAAATCAGGTAAATCTTTTTGATATGTTTCATCGTCATTTTACTACCTTCCAATATTACTGGATGATCAACCAGAAAACGCTGATAATAATCTAGTGCTTTGAGTACTGGGATAATGATTTACATTGACACCACATCTAAACTTGCTAATCTATCGTTTTCATTTAGCTCATATTTATCGACCAAATGGTATGGATTCAATAGTTTATGCTCACAACTGTATGCACATAATGAGACCGGTATTTATATAAAGGTTAAAACCTCTTATTTTCTATTTATTTCATTATGGTTATCTTTCATTACCGTCTGTGAAATTTGACTCAGCATGAAACAAATGACCTTTGATTACTAGGCTTTTATAAAGGTATCATTTTTATATCATTTCAACCCTTATCGTTTTTGTCAGATTCGGTGCCTTATATTAATTCTTACCTTATCTTAGCAGGTTTTATTTTACAATGCCCCTATTTTTGTAACTTTGTAACAAATAAATCCGAATGCCACTTGAGTTTAGTTTGAGATGTTTACTTCAAATGAGTTCCAAATAAGGACGGTATCAGTCTACTGGATGAAATACCTTTTCCTTGTGGTGCGACACAAAGTGTTTGCATCCACTGTCTACCTGATTATTCCAGATATTTCGACTTCCTCTTTCAGAAGTCTTTTTCAATGGAAAGCACATCACACAAACAATTTGACAATCAATATGTCAAGTGGAAAATTTAGTTTAAACTGTCCCATTTATACTTATTGTTAGATCTCTTAAGCATAACTTGTTTTTTCACTAGGTAAGTGTATGTCAAATTGGTTTGTGTATGTGTCTGCATGTGTACACTCATCGAAATGAAATTACAGTGATTTAATAACAAATACTGACGACTCACTAGATAAGCGTACGTCATGCCTGTGTGTATGTGTTCTCGTTTGTTTTGGATTGAGGAGTAATCAATTACTGCACGTGTACACTCATCCCAGTGAAATTACAGCGATTTAGCAACATCTGACGATTCACTAGATAAGCGTATGCCACGTCCGTGTGTGTGTATGTGTGTGGGCGTTTGCTTAAGACTGAGAAATAATCTGTTACATATAATTAGCGGCACGTGTATCAGTCATTCAAGTGAAACTAAAATGATAAATGTCATTTCCTATTTGCACACGTCAGACCTATTTTTACACTTACTTTCCTAAATGAAGTAATTACGAGTGGCATCCCGGTGAGGAGGGGCAAGATACTGTGAATACCCGGGTGCAAAATTTTCACAGTAAATAATTAAGAGTTAGCAAAATTAAATTAGACAAGGATAAAGTGTTTTAATAGGATAGAAAGTTAAAATAAAATAAAAAGGGTTCATAAAATAAATTTGAAAATTGCCTGCTAAAGAAAGATAATAGTAATAGTGCAAAGAAAAGTTGCCTTTTCCCCTCATACAAACATAAATGTTTGTTAAAAGGCGCTACACTACCAACAGAACCTAAGATAATAGATAAAATAAGATAACAAGTAATCAAGGATGAAATTATAAGATAATCCGAAAATAAATTAGGAGATATTGAATTACTCACCCTCCACCTCTGTAAGTTAATAGCAATCCAGTGTTCTTATTCTTTTACTTGAGCGAGTTTCTGATTCTGATTCGTGCAATCTTCGCTTCCTACCATTATTTAATGCTGTATTCCAAATAGGACCTAGTGATTTTTCTACGGCTGTTTCATTCATGATGTCATTTCTCGATTTAATTTCGATGGATTCTCTAATCAATCTTGTCGATCTACTACGACCACAAATTGATATGCGTCTGCAACCATCCCAATTAATTGTGTGTCCTGTCTCTACTGTATGACGTGCAAGATCTGATCTATTAACATGGCCATACTTGCATGCGGTTTTATGTTCCCCTCTTCTTAACTTAATTGGGCGTATGGTTGCACCAACATACATCAGGTTACAGTCTTTACGTGGAAATTAATATACTCCTGTTGTGTCTAACGGTTCTATTTTCTAATTTGGTTGGACAGTTTAAAACTTAGTTTAAGGGTCTGTTTTAAAACAGTACGGATATGGTATTGCGATGCTACCATTTTGATTTTCTTACTAAGTTTAGAGTCAGGTATTACCATTACCTTCCGATCGTCTTTTTTTATTTGACTTCACGTAATTCCAGTCATGATTAAATTTAATTGTGACGCTTATCATAGATGCTTGAATTAACTTTAGAGGGTACCCATTAGCACTGAATATTTCTCACAGTCTACCTATTTCAATCTACCTATGTTTTTTATCTGTTAATCCTAATTTAGGATAATATTAATTATTATACTTTAATTAAAGTCAGCATTGGACTAATTTGTATGTGTTAAATTTAATTAGTTCTTGTTTAATCAGCTTGGGATTAGCCGAAAGATTTCTCTGTAAATTGAGTATAAAGAATCAGGTCTTTTGTGATTCATAACTTTAATTAACTATCACATATGAGAAATAGTGCAGAAATAAGTTTATAATTTTAAATAAGTTTGACAGAACAAACACAAAAATTTTTATGAGTACTTAAATTTTTTATGCTCATAATCTTATTATATATAGAAAAGATATTTTAAAAAGCGTAATTTGTTCTTTTGAAATGCGAGCTTTAATAAAATTCATTGTACCCTTTTTATGTGCAAAAACAAAAAGAAATTTTATCAGATATAAGAAAATTTTCTTTCGCATGGTCTTCTCAAATATCTACTCATGAACATATCTTTATATATAAATTGGAAAGCAAAACAAGATAGAAATACGTGAACAAAGCGAGTGTGAAAAATAGAAACCAATCAAATTGCGTGCGTCACATCCAGTTCAAACTCAATGCTTGTACGTGCTTCTTCTGCTTACATAAATCCGGCTGCAATTTGTTTATCCATAAGGCTTCGTATGTGGCTAGCTCCCTTTTGTTTCTGCATTTAGTAATTACTTTGAATGCTACGTCTGGAGAACATACGTGCGTTGTTTCGATGATGTGTTGCGCAATAGCAGACGTGTATTCACCATTTGATTTAAAACAGGCGTTCAAGTTGCAATGTTCTCTCATTCGAGTAATTAACCGTCTGGTCGATCGGCCTACGTAAGTTGATCGACAACTTGCGCATGTATATTGGTAAATAATATTTGATATCGACATTAACGGCTGTTTCTCTTTGATTGCTGGTAAAGGCAAGTGTGTTACCCTAAATAACACTCGTAGTTTGGCTGCATTAAATGTGCGTGTCAATGCTGCTTCAACTTTCTTTTGTGCCATTCGGGAAACTGCATCCCCCTTAAATGGGATGTTTAGGTAGACGGTTTTCTTTTC
>JAQBSW010004279.1:0-7500 GCA_029291075.1 Eudiplozoon nipponicum
AAACACAAGAAATAGAATTAAAACCGATTCAGATTTGTTGGCACCCACATAATTAAATTAAAACACAGAATGCATATAAATGAAAGATTGTAGAGCGAAGTTTAGCTATCTCGAAATAAATTGCCATTATTCATTTCGTTATTAATGTGTTTTTTCATCCACTAGAAATATTATGTGTAATAGTTGGAGGTAATGGATATATATATATATATATATATATATATATATATATATATATATATATATATATATAAGTGTTGCTATGTCATGTATTCAGGGTGAAATTTAAGTTCTAGAAGTTTGGTGTTGAGCTCGGCTATTATTCTCAATTTACAGTTTTAATAAACGACATAACGAGTTTCTAAGAGGAGCTATTTAAAATCAATATTATCAAGTTTTTAATACCGAAGAAGACAGCAGCAAAACGGTGATTGCCTACTCTGTTATTTTAAAAACATCTGAAGTTTCATTATTGAGCATTTTTTTACTATTCGAATATAAACTAACCATGATTCTTGGCTATTTTTGTAAACGGTGATAAGATTATAATGTGAATTGAAAAATAACGTTTCAAAAAAGGATAACCCAAGAACCTAGATAAATTGATTGCTTAATTGGAAAAATTGAAAAAAAGCGGAAAAGCTTAAGATTCAGATATTTTTAAATCGTGTTTTTTACTTTACATCCCAAGGAACTGTTATTAGAGGCAATAAGAAGGAAATTAGAATGAGAATTAACCTAAGTATTCTATTAGAAAACGATACATAATAAATAAGGTAATACATTTGAATACATTTAAATTAGGAAAGAACATCTGTTAATATTGTATTAATTATTATACACCTATTTAGGCGCAGCTTTTGACGATCAGATTATATAATTAAATGGAATACCTGTTGACTAATAAAAGATCGAAAACAGCGAAAACACAAACCAAATTGTTTACTGATTCATTTTATTCTAACATTTATATTCATTTGGATAACTCCTAATAGCCAAAGAATTTTATGCTAACTAACATTTAAGCGCAACAGTTAGCGTATAATGCATGTACGTACACCGAGTCTTAATCTATCGCGATTCTAGGCGCGTAAATTATTAGATTAAATAATTTACTCCATGTGGCCTATCTTCCGCGTTTTTTCTGTTTTATCACTAACGTATTTAAATATATTTCAGGATTTTGATTATATATATATATATATATATATAGTATATATATATATATATATATATATATATATATATATATATATATATAATCAGTACAAACTAAGGATTAGATAAATTAGTAAAGAAACTTAACCAGGTAGATCAGTTTCGACCAAATTGAGAACACTTGAAGTACAACATAATTTATATCATATGCAACTTATTTTTGTGGTTAACCCTTTGGTATCTCTTAAGACCACAAGTTCTAATTAGGCACAGCAGATCTGTCACTATACGGCAGACACCATGAAACTTGGAGAAGTTACTTTTAATTGTAGTTTAATGTCATGAATTTAGTTATATTGATGTTGTCAGTATAAGTTAAACACTGAATCAGGTAGCAAAGGTAATTCATTCCTTAGACCGGGTTCGTCTCTATTTGGAGCTCTTAATTTATGATCCAACATTTGCCTCTGACGAGACTGGAACCCGTACATATTTGTATCAGTGTCAGTGATTTTATTCATTGTGCCAAAGCTATTTAAAGCTACACGCTATATTGAATCATATGCAAACCTATGCATTTGGTTAACATATATTTCAGATGGAACCTATTTGATATCCATTGAGACCGGAAGTTCTTACTAGCCACCGCCGAGCTGTCATTGGACAACAGTCACCATGCGACTTGGGAGAGTTATGCCTAATTGAAACTTAATAGTAGAATTTTTATTGTAGATAGGTTGTCAGTTTAAAATAAATAAAGAACCAGGTTCAAAGGTAATTCATCTTGTATGCCGATTTCGCTTTTATTGGGAATATTTCAAATGATGCCCAGAGTTGGATGCAGACGGGACTCGAAACGAGACACATTTGCTACAAAGTGTTGGACTGTTTTCATATCGCCACTCATGCCGCGAATCATATGCAATTTTAAGTCGCACATCGTTTGTACTCTGATTAGCCACTTCTGATCTTTCAATTACACAACCTGTATTATGACACTTGGAGAAGTTATAGTGATTGGAAGTCTGATGACAGGATTTTGCGTAAATATATGATGTTAACTTCAAATTATCCATAGCATCAGATAACCTGGTTTCGCCCTTTTTCGGAACTCTTTATATACTCTCTGGAATTTGCCGTGAACGGCACCTGATCCAAGTCAAATCGGATTCATCTAATTGGATCCTATCCAGTGCGACAGCCGCATCACACAATGTACGCAGTCTTAAGTCATATACAATTTTCGTTCCAGTTTGCCATTCCCATATGTGTAAACTGCTTGGAATTTATAAAGAACTGAATTTCTAACTAGCCACCAATTTTCTGTCGTTATGCAACAGTCTATATGACATCTTGGTATGTTATATTGAATTAAAGCATAATCTCAGGATTTTGGTTAAATCTGTTGTCAATTTAATAAAAACATGGCCATTGAAATCTATCCAGTAGACCTGCTTCTTCCTTATTGGGAAATCTTTAAATAATGTCCAGAATTTACCGCAGACGGGATGGGAAAAGATGGTATTTGATGAAAAATCGGTTTCACGCGATAAAAACATTAACAAAAAGCACAGTATGATATATGTGTTAAAAATGCATGTATCTCGCAACACTGCTTGCGCAGTAGATAATTCACGTGGCTAAAATCAAATGTTTTCTAGATAGTGCCTCGTCCTCGGCAAATTTTAGACAGTTACGGATAAGGTCGGAATTGGTTATCACTATTAATTACGTTTTTTACCTGATTCAATGTTTAGTTTTTACTGAAATCATATGTGGCATTAAAATTCAATACAATATAACTTCCCAAGGTGTTGTGCTGTATGTTGTATGATAAAAAATCGTGGGTGGCCATGTAGAACTTCAACTCTTAGTGGATGCCGAATGGGTTTCATCTGGAGGAAAGGCTAATCATAAACATAAGTCGATATATTATTTAAATTGCGAATTTTGTGAATCGCATGTCGTGCAGTGGTTAACACACAACTTTTGTTAACACACTACTTTGAATGAAATTTGTCATGGTTTGAATCCTGTCCGTGACAATTTATGGAATGTATTTGAAAAATTCCCAATAATAATGTCGCAATCCGTCCACAGAATGAATTTCCTTTTCTGCCTGATGTAATTTTTAGTTTGTAAGGACAACATATACATAATCTAAATCCTGCCATTAATCTTCAGTTAAATATATCTTCTACAAGAGTCATGGTGTCTACTGTCTAGTGACAGATTGTGGCTGGCCAGTTCGAACTTCAGCTTTTAAGAAATACACATAGCCTTTGCATGAAGGAAGAGATAACTAAAAGCATAATTTGGAATATAATTTAAAATTCCGTGAAGCTTGCAGCATCCGTGGCGCAGAGGGTAGTGTCTATGTCTCTGAATCAATTGTGCAACGACTCGCGTTCTCTCCGTGGCAAATTGTGGACAATAGTTGAAGGGCTCTAAATAAAGACTAAATCGGTTATTCAATATTGTCATTATATATATATATATATATATATATATATATATATATATTTGTTGATATTTGTAATCAATAATTAAAAGAAGCATTTCCTGTATTTAGTAAATTTGTTTAAAGAATCGAAATACAATTAAAGTATAATTTCAGGATTTTTAAAGTATACTTTTTGTGTTAGCCATAATTTTTCTTTCTCAATGAATACGAGTGCGTAACATTCTTTATTTAGAAATGTTTTGTAAATTTAGACGCAAATAATTATAGAACACCTTTTGTGGGAACTTAAGTTTCGACAATATAAATTCTGAATTGTGTAACATTGTCTATTTGTTACTAGAAACTGCAGAAACTGCTATAAGTATTATGATCTAGAATCAATTTTAACCTTTTAGTAATGACAAATATCAATATTATATTTTAAAACGTGTAAACAAGTTAATCACTGATACATTTTTGGAAAATGATTTTAAATAGATGCATTTCGAATGGAATTTATAGTCGCCTGTGTTAATAATATAATTGCTTTATCATAATTGTTTATCTAGTCTGGATCATCACGAAATCATCACAAATAACAACACATTAGGCGTTATTAATTGATAGTTCACCGCCAAATAACCATCAGAAAATAAAATTATTAGATTTAAACATAATGAAGTGTAACAATAACATTATTTTTAACAATTTAACGGAGACTGATTTACTAAGTGGAAGATCTAGTACATATAGATATGCTTACCTAACTAACACACAGAAATGCGGAAACCAATATCTCTGCATCAACACAATTAGGGATAATTAAGATTTAGGGCAAGGCGAAATAGGCAATAGGACCTCTTCGTAGTTATCACTGTATTGCGTTATGTCACCAGTATTTCTCAATTATTTATATTTTATAATCAACGGTTGGATACAAGAATAATTGTGTTTTATTCAAATAGATATTATTGTTTAAGTTTTTCAAGTGAAACTTTGGAGGCATTCTTCATTTGGTAATCGGCACAGTGTTGATCGGTCGGATGTTCATAGTATGGGTTTTCTATTTATAGGAAAAATAATTGTCAATATGACAAAGCAAATCTTTACTATAAAATATGAGTCATTATTAAATATTAAAATAAAGCAGCGGAAGATTATTGATTGGTCATGTTTGCGTTTGTGCGTGTGAAACATTGTTTGACATATAATCATCAACATTTTGCACAGACGTACAAAAGCCAATCATGACTGATTTTTCATTGTCATATAACAAGACAGAAACAAAGCACCAAGAAAAATATTTATATATATAACGACAAAAATAATAATTAAGGGAAACAAACTTTTAGTGAGATTTATGAGAGTGAGTACTTAGTTATATGAGTATATTTATTTAGGCAACACACAAAAGTGAGGTAAACTAAACCTTTAAACTACACCATTATGGCCTAGTCAGCCTTAAAGCAAGGCAATATGAGTAATAGAGCTTCCTTGTGATTTTTGCTGCTTCACGTTATAAGCAAAACAAAACCACGCGGCTAATTCTGCCCTACTAAATAAAGAAAGTTCCAAAGATTATTCAACTGGAAATCTGCATCAAGATTGCCACTGAGCTGGATTCGATGAAATTTCGCGGGGTTTCCAACCAAGGACTATGATAAAAACACCGACTTCGTCGTGGCAGACGAGTGGGTCTTATACCACTCAATTTTGATTTAGGTGACTTAAGCTGTTTCTGCCTTGTCAAAATCTGCCCATCTTGTTTCTTATGCCAATTTGATGCTGGGTGAGAAAATATTACTCTACTAGTCAATCGAATTGAAGGTATCCGCTAACAGTGATCGAGCCAACGAAGTTGATGGAACTTTATTTGTTTTTCTAACGAGGAGCAGATGTTATTCTGTCAAAAAAGACGTCTACGGATGTCAGCATTGGTAATTCGTTGATAGTAACCTACATTTATTATGCTTCTACAAAATCTGTGGTCGAATTCCTGCAGACATTTAAATCATCAAGTCTAAGGTTCCAGTCTCAATAGCGTACAATAAAACTGTGCGTACAGATGCAGTGTTAACACGATATTTACACCCGAGTGAAATATTTGCGTTTCTCTATAAATGGCGAAGTTTCGAGAAAGATACTCTAGCTTTCGTGATTCTCATACTCACCTCATCAGACATATTGCTTGAATTATTGATAGAGCTGTTAAATAATGTAAACCTGTCAACAATGCCCAGATCTTCACTCTGCAGTTGCAAAGTGGGAATGAGAGGTGAGTAACCTTGTTAAAGTATCCGACATTTAGAGAGTGCGAATTTTATGCCAAAAGACGGAACAACGTCAGTGTCTCTATTCAAGTTGGTCTGTGCGGAATCTTGATTGTCGAATAATAGTACGATATCGTCAGCATAGTCATCAACAAATGCATACTAAACGTGTAGAATGGTGCTGTTCGCAAAAACATCTATTATAAAATTAACAAAAAGAAGTAAGTGGACAGACTTGGAGAACAAAACTGCTGCTAGTAATGTTGTGTGTTAATTTCTTGTAGAACTCAACGCAGCCAGAAGTGTTTGTGTAGAGAGCGCGTATATTTACAAATTTAGTTGGTGCACAACTTTTCGACAGAATATCGAATCGATCATTACGAACTACAGAGTCAAATGCAATCTTGAATTCTAGAAAGGCGGTGATCGTAGAACGACGATATACATGTCGCTGTTAAAGAACTTGCCTTAAGGTAAAATTATAATCTTAAAAAAACCTCAGCCTGTTTGGAATCTGGCTAGTTCTTCTTATTTTTGTGATTCACACGAAACGCTAAAATGACGTAAGGCAGTCAAAACAAATAACCTAGCCAGAACTGAAGTCAAGCTTGTAAGAGATTGGTTATCACACGTACTGCAATGGCCTTTGTCAACAATAGAGACAATGATTGACTCACTACAAGCAAGTGGTACAGTCTCCTCTTTCCATATAGTACGAAAATGTTTAGTCAACGCTCCAGAAATCATATCTCCACTATGAGTAAATACGCCTAGAAGCAAATCTTCGGGAACTGCAGCTTTTTGACGTTTAAGAGATAGGATTGCATCTCGTATTTCTAACTCACATGGTTCTTCGAGATTAACATGCCACACTGTTCATATAGGCGTACTTTCGAGAATACGAACTGACGCAGGTGACAAAATAAGTTGATTTTTAAAGTGGTTAGCCCACTTATCAAGAAGACTTACTTTATCGGTTATTATATTGTTGTTGCTATAATTTTTAATTTCACTAACTGTTAATTTTCTTGGACCTGTTTCGTGGATAAGTTGGAATAAACGGCTGTTATTACCTGATGCGAACGCTTCTTTCGTCTCTTTAGCCTATCTGGCCCAAAAGTATTCGAGATCGACTTCTTGACTGCACCAAAGTTGGCTTTTTATTATGAGCCAGGCTAGGTGAAATTTGGCGCTTTCTTACGAGTATCTTCATAGATTTGACAGAAAACCAATGATTATTTCAACGGCAGCCTACAGTTCCACATACAGTAGTACATACGTTGTATACAGTGGAGCTTATTTAGTCCAAAGTAAATTCAAAAATTTCCCCATCAAGTTTGGTTATCTTTGAATTTAAAATATCTTCGTATTTTTGGTGGATGGACGGTTGTTCGAGTTAGCTTACATCTATTTGACGTTTATTCTTTTTTATTTTTCGGAAAAGTTTGATGAAAATCTAAAACGGATAAGTGCATGTTCCGAGTTGCATAAGTTTTTTTTAAATTAACGACAATCCTGGATGCTTGTTTGTTTGAGATATTTCAGTCGATAATTCTGTTCGCATTGGTGCATCTTACTCTTGTATATGCGATGTCATTTTTTGGATTATAGTCTACAATATAATGCTGA